>WEKY01038455.1:148065-243521 GCA_013390045.1 Picathartes gymnocephalus
GGCCCAGCCCGGGGAGCGCTGCCCGCACCGCCGGCAGGTGCGGCCGCCCAGAGTCCACGGCTGCCTCGGCCGGGCCGGCGGCGAACAAAGAGCCACGGTCGGCGGTGCTGCGGGCGGGGGCGGCCGCCCCTCTCCGCCTCCTCCCCGCAGCGCTGCCGGTGTCCTCAGGGAGCTGCCGCGGGGCCGGAGCGGAGCAGCTGCCGGGCCGGTGCGCCGGGTACTGTGTCAGACACAGCCTGGCCCCAATGCAGATGGAGGTGATAAGCGGGGTAGGACCCGCGATAACTAATCACCGTGTGCCGGCTTTATCTGCCGATGTCTTCTGCAGAACCGAACAAATCATACAGGCATGAGACGAACAGTTCAGTTTACTTTAGGTGAATGTTAAAAATCTTATTTAATGCCCTTTTTGTTTCATTGCCTTGGTCAGGTGCTCCTTTTCTGAGGAGCCAGTGTCATAGAGCATCAGCAATGGGCAAGGCTGCATTACTGGGCTGTGGTTTCAGGGTATCGGCTGTTAGGAGCACACGTATTGCTTTTATTTTTATAGGAGTGAATAGTAATTAGAACAGCATTGCTTCCGGTTTTGTGGGGCTGAACACAATGGGTGATGTGTGAGTCTGTGGTGTAGAAGAAACTAACCTTAAAAACATCTTCTGCCTTGTGAAGCTGACAAATGTTTCTTACCTGGTGTATTTCAACTGCACCGAGTCTAGATAGACTGTAATGTTTAATTCTCATTGGGAAGGAGGTTCCTGGGCAGGAGTGGGTGTTTTGGTAAAGGGGGGGGGGGGGTCATTCTGTTGTTGTTAAATTATAAAGCTGAGAGCAGAGTGATTGCAAATGCTCTGTATGCGTGTGAAGGTAGGGGAGAGGAGAAGGCGGTGAAGGAGTGTTGGGTGAGGTAGATAGCAAGCACAACAACAGAGGAGAACCTTCTCCCTGGGCTGTTTCCATAAGCCTTCGTGTGAGCACAGTGGTGGCTGGCACCAGTCCCCAAGCAGCTTTGGGCCAGCTCCAGTGCGTTGCCCGACCCTGCAGGTAGCCGGGCCCACTGCCGAGCCATCTGCAGGGGCCTATTTGCTCCGGGGCTACTGGAGGGCTTGCGGTGATCTTGCCTGGTCCTGGGCTGCTGGGGGATCTTGAGTGCGGGTGCTTTTTCGCTTATATTAGCAAGTGTGATCTGTGATGAAAAGGAAAACCTAGAGCCACCCTGCCAGGTCCCAGGGAGGTGGCTGAGAAGATCACACTGGAGCTTGGCTGCTGCCTTTTCTGTTGTGCGTGCGCTTGCTCTGTCTTTTGTCCCTGCCTCCTGCCTCGACATATGCTGGTACTTGCACAGAATGCTAAAGAGAAACAGATACAGGGAGAAATCTGCTGGCTGCTGTCACCTTGGCTTGGAGGTGGAGGGATCTTGAGAGAAAAGGGGCTGTGCCTGCCGTGATGCTCAGCCTCAGCTGGTGCTGGGGACCTGGCCTGTGGAGCAGTGGGCAAGGAGATGTGTTTGTCACTCATCTTCCAAGGTAAAACCAAGCTGTTGGAAAAGGAGCTGCTGGGAAAAGAAAGGCTCTGGTCTCTCAGCAGTGACCCATGTCACAGTTGCAGTGATGACCACAGCCACACTGCCTGAGGGACAGGAGACTGTGCTTTGTTCCCTGCTTTGCCGTGCATCTGCTGATGCTGGACACTTCTCAGGAAGAGCAGTGACCGTCTAAAACTACAGTGAGAGTCCACAAATGGAAATAGGATGGAAGAAAGAGGGAAAAGGGACTGAGGGAGGGGTGACATGTAGAGGGATGCACGTGATACTCACAGCCTGCTGGGCTGTCGTTTCATGACCCTGAGAGCCTGACCTGCTCTTGAGTCTCTAGTAGTGGGCAGCAGAGAGCATGGAGGGAGGGGAGGATGATCTCTCTCAGGAAGGTGGCTGTAAGAAATATCTAGTAAAGATAAAGCTCTAGAGGGCTGAGAAAGGTGTGCTGACAGTTCTCTGCATGCTGGCTTGTGTGGGTAATGACTTCCTGCTAGCATTGGCTTGGACTTGGCTCATCATTTTTTGGAAAGCAGAGCTCTATTAGCTGTGAGAGAGCTGTGAGAGGCTGAATTGTGTATGTGGACATATTCAGCCTATTCATTTCCTTTGTTTCTGCCTGGGTTTGAAATGCAGTTTGTGGATCTGTTGTAGATGGATTTTGGAGGGCTTTGAGTTGGCCTTGTGCAGTGCTCGCAGTCCTGGCACATTTGCTGATTGGAAAACGCAGTGATTTACATGCAAGCTGGACTTGCTGAGTGGCTCTCCAGGGAACCAGAAATCTCTCCTACAGACCAGAGGCACAGGCTTCCCTCCTGCTTGCACAGTTGATGTGTGTGGTAGGTGTGGAGCAGGCCTGGGCTGCGCGTGTGCCGACGTGTCTGCAGAGGATGGGCCCGCACTCAGCCCTGTGGATAGCTGTGGTTCACAGGGCTGCCTTCCATGCGGACACGCGTTTTGCCCCAGGACTCTGAGAGGTGTTGGGACACTAGGCAGTTCGGGGATGCGGGGATCTCTGAGTCACAGGGGATGAGCCAACCATTGCAGTTTGTCATAGCAGATGTGTTCCTAGATGAGCCTCTTTGTAAACCTGAGCTCTAAAATGTTTTATATTAATTAATTGTAAATCACATTCATATCCTGCCAGTTTTTCACTGTTGGGGTGACTCAGCACTGGGCCAGGCTGCCCAGAGTGTGTTGGAGCTCCATCCTTGGGGCTGTTGGGGACCATTGGGACACAGGCCTGGACAGCCACCTCTGGTTTAAGCAGGGGGGGTGGGCCAGGTGACCTCCAGAGGCTCATGCAACCTCAGCCCCTTCGTGAATCAGTGAAATTGTATTTACACAGGCTCCTGGAAGCTTAGGTGCTTTCATACAATCCCTGAATATCAGTGTATGTAAAATCTTACAGCCCTTTGTGAAAATATTTGTGAAGGAAGTGCACCTCTCATTTGTTTCAGTTTGGGTTTCTTGAGAGTCAAATGTTGCCCACACAAATCCACAAATATTTTGCTTTCTCAGTGTCCTTGGATGGGAGCAAAACTTGCAGCTCCTTGGATCTTGTTTGCTTAAATAAAAAGTGAAAAAGATCCTTGAAGAAAGAGTGTCTTTTTATACTTTAAAATATTAGGGGAAAAAGAGGTTCATATGTGAAACTGCTCTCTGCAGTTCCAGCATGCTTCTCTTTTCAAGTTTTATTCAACTTCTGTGACTTGTGATTGAGTCAATTGGAATTAGAAGCTTCCTACTGAGATGGCATTTTGTCATGCCTTAGAAATTGTCAAAAGGATCTTATGTTCCTGAAAATATCTCGATGTGTGAGATACAATCCCATATGCCTCAAGATAAATAATTCTGCATGTAGTCACTGCAGCCTAACCTTTCATCTTAGTTCTTGTGTGCTATGCTGGGCAAAGCCTTGTGCCTGAGGAATGAATCCTGAAGGAATTGAGGACCTCAGGAGCCTCTGTAGCGCTTTGCTTTACTGAGACACACTTTGGGGAGAGGGAAACAAACCCGGTTCTGAGTATGATGGAGACGGTTCCTGTGAACAGGATGAATTCCTGTAAAGCACAGGCTCACCTCTGCTGGATCTGACATCAGGGTAAGGAATAAACCAAGATTTGCCACAGTGGTACTGTGGTGAAGTGCAGCTCGTGCCATGATGGATAAACTGTCTGTCTGTGCAAACTATTTCAGACTGAGGCATATGGGAGGTTGGCTTCTGTGCCTCGTGTTTACATGTTCCTGATGGATTTGTTGCTCAGGAATGATCTCCCTTGAGGGTGTCTCCTTCCCTGTACTCGAGTGTCATGTTAACAGATCCGAGATGGGGCTGCAGAGGCCTTGAGAAGATGTTATTGCTCATGATCAGCAGGATTTACTGGGGAGGAAAAGGGCTGCGATTTTCCCTCCCTCCCTGCACTTGGTGACAGCAGTGACATGTGGGAGTTCAGTGCTACATTTCTTTACTTTGCATTTGAAGCAAACCGTAAACTTTGGAAGTAACGGCAATGCTGAGTTGTTGGGGCAGTGTCCGTGTTGTAGATAGTTGCGGTTAGATTTCAGGTGACGTTTCCTGTTGCGTGGCCTCAGTGGTGAGGCTGTACCTTGCTGCTCACTCAGCTTCCGCACTGTGCTGGCACGGCCAGAGATGCTCCCTGAGCCCAGGCTGTCTGCACGGAGCCTCTGCCAGGCTTGCTGCTGGGGAGGGGCTCCAGAGCCGTGTCCCTTCATCACGCTGATTCCCAGCTCAGCTCCCAGAGCAGCACTGTGGCACTGGACGAGCGCTGCATGAAGGACAAGGGCACTGATGTGCCGGAGAAGCAGCACAGTGGGCGGCTGTGGCTCCTCACCTGTGAGGTGGAAAGGGGCAGTGGGGTGGTGGGCAGTCTGCCCAGGGATGCATCCCTGGCCCCATGAGCTCCAGCCCAGCCCAGCCCGCTGCGTACCTGAACCTGGAGGCTTTATGTGAAAAAACCCTTGAGTTCCTTGAGAAGATGCAGCCTTTGTAACCAGCACTGAACACAGACCCTTTAAATGAGAGCTCTGTTGTTTCTGCTCTGAATATTCTGGTTACATAAAGCCTCACTCTGCCATCTGAGTGTGAGAGGGGCCTCCCTTGGTCACTGCACTGACAGTGTCTTAGCAATAAGCAATTTAGAACAGTGACTTTTTTATTGACCCTGAATTGTTTTTATAGACTCTAAGTGCACTGGCTTCAGGGATAGCATGTAAACATTAAATGATGATTAAAAAGTCCGGGTAAGGAAGCATTTCATAAATGACAGGGCTTGCATATCTACTTGTGTGGCAGAATATCAAAATAGGCTGTGGTTCTCGGGAGATCAATAGATTTTTATAACAGCCTGCATTTTAAACCAGCTTTTGATGAGTTATCGGCATGTCTTGGTCAGTAGTACTGACACTAAGTAAATTCTAGTTTTATTATCAAATGAATGTAAAGACATTTAAGGAGGTGTAGTGGACACTTCTAGTAACATGAGGGTCTGAGGGAGACCAGGAATGTTAGCTATACCCCCATTCAGAGATGGCTCTGTCTCCCCTGGCTGTTGTCCTGTTCTCTGAGGGTGGTATGCCGATAGTGCAGCCGATGGTTCCATTGCTGCCTTTGGGCAGCGGGTTTGAGCATTCCTTAGGTTCCGTGTGAAGGGCTGGCCGTTGGAGGGCACTGTGTAATGGGAAATGGGAACTCGAGGTTCTCCTCTGCTCCTGCACAGAGGCCATTTTCCTGGGAAGCAAACATGGACTGTGAGCCCCACACCTGTTGATGGGCAGGCACCTTGCCCCCGGGGCACAGCTTGCACTGGGAATTACAGTTAACAGATCTCTGACGGGGTTTTTTGTGTTTTGTTTTGAAAATATCACCAGGCATAGTGTGAGTGCTGAATGAGCTTATCTGTCAGAAGGGAATCGGTGTTACATCTTAGGATGTTGTGGGAAGAATTCACCCCTGCAGCTTCTAGGCTGGAGTTGTGTCTCCAGCCAGCGAAAGGTTCTGTGAGATATAATGTTTATCCTTTCTGAACCAAACACAGCTCCTGGTGCGAGCACAGGTGCTGTAGAATCCAGAGGCCACATTGGAGATGGTGCTGTGGGTGCAGCCTGTTGGCAGCTCACTGATTTCCGCTGGATTTGGCCAAATTGACAACCTCTCAGTCCCAGAAAACTGGATGGGGCCAAGACCTTTGCTTTATTAAACTCCGTGCAATATAAACTGGGACTTTCTGGGCAGGCTGGAAACTTCCAGGCCTTGTAATAGCAGTGAGGGCTGGATTGTCAAGCATCTTCAGTCGACAGAAAATCGTAGATGTGATGACAATGTGCAGAAGTAGCTTGATTTAATTACAATTAAATTTTGGTGTTGGTGAACAGAGAAATATCATTAACTTCCATAAATTTCTCCATCTTTTGCTTTCACTGCTACTTCCTCTTAAATGTTTCATTGTGTTGAATAGGAGGGTTTTACTGTAGCAGTAGAAGTGCTGCTTGGCAGCTGTGTCCCCTTTCGGAAAGAAGTGCAGTGTAATCTTGTGCACACAGTTATTTTGGGTAAGCTGGGTAGGAATGTGGAGCGGGTTGGGTGACTCCTACCTTGAGCACTGGGAGGGAGGAATGTGGTTTTACTGCTGGCGTGCTCAGCTCAGGGCTGGAGCTGCTGCCAGGTCAATACTAACACCTGCCAGGATTTACCTGGGACTGGAACTGTGCCTTTCAGAAGTATTTAAAACACTGTCATGCCAACTTTTTCCAGCATGGGGTTCTTAAACTGCCCAGTTTCTAGTGCTGGAGTGTTCCCTTCCCCTGCTCCCACTGTCTTTTCCTCTCCCCTGCCAGAAAGAAGGAAGAAAACCAAATCCTTAGGAAAGGGATTGTTTTCTGTAGAGAACTAGTAATTAATTTTAAAATAAGAGATGTGGCTGAATTGCACAGGCCTGGAAGCTAACTGCAGTTAAAATAGCTAAAAATAAACCAACCTATAAAAGCAACTCAAAGCCCAAACAAAACAAATCCAGAAACTTGATTTCTGAGATGGATTATGGAATGTATTGAGATATATTATGTCTGCCAGGCGATGTCTTGACTGGGCAACAGACTTGGTGTGTATATTTGTAATTGTTCATTTTTTTCCTCCCTCCACTTGACCATAATTCCTGTGCACTGGCAAGCTGTCGGTGTTTGTCAGAATCCTGATTTCTAGGATTTAGGAACCTTCTCTGCAATCAAAATAAGTATCTCCAGTTGTGAGAACACTGGCTATTCTGAGGAATCACTCCCTGAATGAGTTGGGCTTTGCCATTAAGCCATAGCACCTTATTTTTGTGCCTCACTGCATGGATCAGTGGGGCTGTATTGGTGTCCTGCCAGCTCAAGTCAGGTTTTCCTGTTTCCATGTAGTTCATCTGCTGGAGAGGAGCAGAATGATTTGAAACGGAGAGCACAACTATGCCATCCGTTCTCCTTTGGCAGATCCTAGTGTTGAATAATCCTGGCTTGAGGGTGGAAGTATATTCCTGTAGTCTGTGTTGGTTTTAACTGAGAGCAGTTCAAAGTCTGACCCTCTTTAAGCATCTTTATGTTATGTAGATGATCACACCGAATTCATGGCAGGATTCTGTAGTGATGGGAGTGATGAGTGATGTGCAGGTGTCCTGGGATGGCTCCCTCATGGATGGTCTGCTTGGAAATTGGTGTGGTGGGGCAAATCTGCTTTTGGCCTGTTCCTGGTGGCACTGGATGTAAGGTTTGGAGCATGCTACTCTGGGAGCTGTGGCCAGTGTCCATTTTAAGGTGGTCATGCAGGTCATGGTTGTGTTTAAGCTCTTTGGAGAATGAAGAAGCTTTTGTCTTCCAAGAGTGAAGAGATCTGGAAGGTGAACTAACAGCAAGGAAGAGCAGTTTGGGGGCATGTTGGAGGGAGGAGAGCCCAATGGCATTTTGTTGGCCTCAAGCTCTGCTTGCCATCCTCCCTCTCTGTTTCTCCAGCAACTCCGATGAGAGACGGTGTGTCAGGTCTCCTTCACGCCATGGGGCAACTGACATGAACTGTCTTCAACTTTTTACACAAATCAACAGAAGTACTGGACTTTTTAATCACTGAGAAATTACGATAGAGACACTGCTTCACCTTCTCAGGGTTGGGTTTTTTTCTGCAGAACACCAGCCAGGCTGCTTTTCTTCCCAGCTCTTGGTGTGTCTATGCAATCTTGCCTTATTGCTGCTGCTAAATGAAAGCTGAGACATTTCACTCAAACGTTTTTGCCTGTTTGATTAAACAAACTTGATAAATGACTGGTTTTTTCCTTGAAAAAAATTTGTTGGTGGATTTCATAAGTTTTGGCCTACCCCTCCATAGGACCAGGTAGTGATCAGGTGTTCTGTCCAGTGTGGGAAGTAAACATAATCTGCAGTCATCAGATCCCAACTCTGCTACATTAAAACAAACCAAACAAAACAGCCCATAGTAATAAAAACATCTGAAAGGAAACTAATAGCTGACTTACTGTTACAAACAGATTGCCTCATTCCCTTGGGCTGGAATTCGGAGTGACAAATTCACCTCTGAAAGGTCCTTGAACCTGAAGTCCCTGAAGCCGGGGATGATACCATTGTGATGGTGGCAGGTGTTTGCCTGTATCTTCTCTTCAGTATTGCTCGTAGTTCTTGTGGGAAGCTGTTTGCTGGCCCAGTTGTGCTGTTGGCTGATGTGACTACACGTGGGAGTTAAAGGATGTCTCTTTTGTCCTGGTTTTTTATATTTTATTGTGTGTGTTTGTAACATAGATGTCTAGAACTGAAATGGGAAAAAGTCTGCTCCTGACCAGGCACTGTGGTGGGATGTGCTGGGTGAGCACACAGGTTCCCTGGCTGCTGGCAGCCCCGAAGCACGACTGGACCTACCTGGCACTTTGATGGGGTTTCGCTGGGAAGCTGCTGTCACTGCCCAGCTCTCCAGAAGCCTCAAAGCTTCCATGGGGATATGTATGTGTGCTAGTTTATGTATGGCCTTGTCATCTTGGATCTCAGCTGATGTGTGTCTGGTAAATCACAGAGCATCGCTCGGAGGTGCTGCTAAAGGCAAAATTACTTCTAAAGCTTTCAGTCCTACATGATGGTCAAGTGGACATGTCAGTTCCTCCTGGAGTTGATGAAGGGAGGTGACCAGGTGGTTCCAGCACACAAGCTCTGTGCCATGTGGACAAAAATGAAGTCCCCACAGAAATGTTAGGTTTAGGGGTGGGAAAGAGGAGGCCAAGCTGAGACCATTGGTGATGGAGACAGCCCAGGTGCCTGGAAGTGAGGCTGTACTGGCTGCTCTCATCAGAGATACTTTAGCCTGATCCATTCAAATGAACCAAATGTGGATTTATGGGTTGGCTGTACCATGGGGCTGCCTGTTGTAACTGCCTTCTTAGCACTGGTCCCTTGTGGCACAGCTGGGTGTGTGTAGTGTGCTGGTCCTTCAGCTGGTGCTTGATATGTGCTGATGACCTTCAGCTGGTGCTGGTGTTTAATATGTGCTGAGCACCTTTGGCTGGTGCTGATATGTGCTGAGGACCTTCAGCTGATGCTTGTTATGTGCTGATGACCTTCAGCTGGTGCTGGTCACAGTGGCTGATCCCAGGACAGTTCACTTGCACCTCCACCCTCTTTTTGAGCAGAGGGGGTTTAGCCTGATGGCTTCTAGAGCAGCTCACACAAAACTATTGGATTTGCGCTGCTGAAAGGGAGTTGTCACTTTCTCTTGTACACCCTGGGACCACCCGTGGTGTAGTACGAATCTGCAGGCAGCCTCCCCTGTCTTTGTGAGGCTGTTGAATTGCAGTAACTTCTAGAAAGGTGATGGAAGTCAAGAGGTATGTAGCAGGAGCTGCTGGGGTGGTGGTGGAGGGTGTGTGTGAAGGGAGGGTAGGGCACCTGCTCTTTAGTGGCTGTGAGCTGTGAGGATGACTCTGTGGGTCTCATGAATCCAGAGCTTTGGCTCGAATCATGACCCTGGTGAAATCTGTGGTAAGTTTGTCTAAAAGCAGCTCATCCGTTGTTATACGGGAATGTTAAATGGATGAATTCCCTAACAAATAAGTGGAGTTTTTAACCTTTCTTTAAAGATGTCTTGAGTTGACCGTTCCTGCTGTTTGTGTTGAAGGGAGTGGTGAGAGGGAGAAATGGTGTGTGGACAAAACTGTGGGTCTGGGCTTTGTGCTTGTGCTGATTCAGCCTCATTAACAAAGCAACAGCTTTGCTGCTCAGCAACGAGCAAGGAGCAATGGACTTGCTTCTTTAACCTCTGTGCTTGGTACAGTGATGTTCAACGTATTATAAAGTATTGGCTCGGCCATTGTTTGTAACAGTTGAGCTGAAAGAACCTGAAAATCATGCTCTGTCTTGGACAAGTCTTGCTGTAGTGAACTGAGAGCATATAGCAGTGGTGTATGTACAACTCCATTTTACAGCTGTGGGAATGGCGTCACTGTTTAGAGTTCAGGGTTGCCGGATCACCTCCCTGCCTCACTTTGTATGTGCCTTTCCCTCCCGCTCTCTTTGTTAAAATGCAGTCTTAGGGCTAAAGTTTACACTCACCCCAGTAGATGGGTGGACACTTGAGGTGGAGAACTGCCTGATACAAGGAGTGGTGAGTTGGGCAGCTTAGGTGCTGTGTGCCACAGTGAGGGTATGTTCCTTGCACAGCCTGTGCTTGTTTCGGGTAAGTGGTGGAGGCACATGTTTGGGTAGGTGCCAGAAAGACCTCTGTATTTATCCTTGCTGGCTGTTTGGTTTGTTTCAGTTCCATCTGGTCAAGTTTGGTCACTTAATACTTTATTCCTTATTTCCAGTGTCCACAGAAAAACATTCAGTCCTCAGGGTCAGGTAAATGCCTGTGTGTGAATAACACCACTCCTGCTGCCATGGCCCGAGGAGGCACTTCTCCTTTCTGTTCGCTGTGGGAGGGAGCCTTGCTGTGTGTGGTTTTCCCTGGGAGGGTGGGCTGGTCCCAGCAACACGGTGACACACCTGGATCCTGACAGTGTCGGTGCCTTTGGAGCAGGGCCGTGTTGGGGAGTGCAGTGAGCGGGATGAATCTTGCTTCCTGCCTTCTCTGTTAGCAGTGCCTCCTGGCCTGTGCACCCCAGCAGGAGGGCTGGTGTCTCCTGTGCCATCTTTGCCTCAGCTGGCTCCGGTGCTGGTTCTTGCCCACAGTTCTGGGGCTGATCCTCCAGTCATGCTTGCTAAGAGGCTTGTAGGAGACAAGTGAGAGCATTCTCATTAGAAAGCAGCTATTCCCAGGGTACTGGTAGCCTGAGAGTACCAGAGGTGTGTTTTCCTTCCTCATAAGCTGCTCTCTGGTTGTGGCCATGACATCAGGACTCCAGCAGTGCCCCTGGGCGCTCACTGGAGGCGCAGCGACCTGAGAGCTGGGCAGGAACAGGGACAGCCTTCCCCTGGCCACCAGAGAGGCTGGCTGAAGGTCTGGAAACCAGAACTGGATGTGGGCTTTAGGGGAAATAATGGGCAGTGAATCTGAATGGATTGTTCCCTTTTTAAGGTAGCACTACAGATACTTTATTCCAAACTTTCTTTTTTGTACAAAGTGGATTATACTGATGCTTCTGTTGCCTCTCTTAGCCAGGAACTACCTTCTCATTCTGTGATCTAATTAGCGTGATAAAGAACATGTTGCATTTTCCTGCCCTGTGTTGAGGCTGAGATTTCATTTGTCCCTGTTTAGGGCCCAACTGCATCCTAAGGGTGGTGGCTGTGCCACTCTGGAACCCCAGAACAGGAGAGGTGGGTGCAGCAAAGGCCAGCCCACCCCCCTGTCCTGCAGGTGCTGTGCTGGGCAGGTCTGGCCAGGCTGGGAGCAAGGTCAGAGTTGCGTTTTCCAGGGACATCCTGCAACTGTACTAGAGGTTGTGCCAAATCAAGCCACACAGTCAGGTTTTGGTTTTGTCTTAACTAGTTTCTGTTGTAGTTTGAAAGTTAAACATTGTAAACCAGACTGTGCCAAGTGGTAACAGGCTGGGTGTGGATTACCTGCCAGGTTATTTGTCACCGTGTTCCTGCATGCTCCTAATGCCAGATCCTGACAAGAGCCCCTTTGGAAGCTGTTGAAACCACAGGCCCTGCACAACTATTAGCGATTGGCCTCAAAGCTTGCAGAGTTAAGATGCTGAAGTTTCTAGCTAATATGTTTTCAAGTCTTATAGTGACCTTCTCATATCATGTGCCTATCTGTGTCATTTTTGTCCTTAGAATGTTGTCCAAAATTTGGCTTGGGACTAGTGCATATTTTAAAACATTTCAGTCACAGCTTTAGTCACTGTTTCGATTGATATTGCTGTTAAAGAAATGCCTCTTAACATTGCTTTAATTGATTTAGCAAAACCCTGAGTGGTTTCTTCTGCCTGCTGACATCATGAGAATTTACCTTTAATCTCTTGTGCTGCTGTCATTTTATTTTGAGTCTGGTCAGTTCAATTCTGAGCTATGTGTAACCTACATTTGTGTTTCTTCATTTCACTCCAGTGGGAGATGTTCGGGTGTAATTTGGTGCAGGTACCTGTACCCCGGGCCAGTGCATGCTGCAGGGCTCCCAGCAGCTCTCCAGTGTCTGTGTCCTATAGGGGATGAAGTTGTTGTTTCAAATTCCCAAAACTTGGACTGGAAGTAGATCCTGTGTGAGAGGGTGGTCAGAGGGGAGTGCCTAAATGACTGCTGCAGCCTGTACCTGGTGAGGGAAATCACTAAGCACTCACAACTTTTGGTCACGTCTGTGTGTCAGACACCAGAACGATGGCATTTAGGAAGTGAAGGTGGGGTCCCCAGCCCGGTGTCACTGCAGGCTGGAGCACACATGCCGATAGATAGCGTTTGATAAGGCTGGAATGTGCTACAGAAGCTCTGTGTGTCATTGCTAACTGTTGCTGTGGAAACCGGCTGGTTTTGGTGGTTTAGCACTCGGCATCTGCTGATGTTTATCGGGAAGGTGAGGCAATGCTGTAGCTGATCCCCCAGCCTGGAATTGCACGCCAGAGCTGGTGGACGCCAGGCTTGTCATGCAGGTGGTGCCAGATGTGTGACCTGGGGTAGCTGCTATCAGGAGGTCAAACAGGCTCTACCCATGTCCTGGGGCTGGCTTGGCTCCCCAGGGCATCTCCTGCTGGCTTGGCTCTGGTGTGTTGGGGCTGGGGCTGCCAGGGGATAGGCTGACCCCAAGGGCTGGGGCACTGTCTCTGTCCTGGAGGCCAGAGCTGGCAGGAGCTCCCTTCCTCCCACAGCTGGTCTTTGGTTGGGACAGGTTGTGTGGGGAGGAGAGCTGGTCAGGAGGAACGTGTGTGTATTTGTGCTCTGAGTGTGTTATGTCCGAAAATCCAGGACCTCTGTGTGGTAATAGCTGTTCACAGCTCTTATTGGGGCTTCTTGAATTCCTCTTGTTCTGGCATTCACCTGGGTCATGTGTTTGCCTAGCTTTTTCATCTGAGACACTGGGTTTTTCCTTCCTGTGGATGTGGTTGGTGGTCTTGGTTCTGCTGCCCATTGTCTTCTCACTCGTGTCCCTGGAGCTCAGTGTTGAACTCAAGAGCGAGCAGAGCATGAAGGGCCAGCGTGGTGGTCTTTGCTGTGAGGGGCTTGTGCCCAGCAATGGGGGCAATTCTTGACCTTTGGATTTAATCTCTGATCTCTGGTTGCAGTCTGTGCTCTTTTTGTCTTCTTAGCTAGAGGTGGTGCTCCCTGCAGTTTTCAGGAGAGATTTTAGTCCTTCTCCACTGTCAAACTGGCCATTAATGTCTTGTCAGTCCTTGGAGTGATACTGCTCAGACTGGAACATTCTTGCTGTTTCGATGACACCAAGGAGATTTTTCTTTCTGAGAAATCTAGAGTCTTCCAGTCAGATGGAAAGACAGACTTGTGGGTAATTGAGACAGAGGACACCTGTGCTGTGTGATCACCTCTGAAAAGCTTTTCCATGGAGAAACTCCCCTTCCCCTCTCCTCCCTAATATTCCATAAATGCTTTCAAGTGCTTGGAAGGTGCATTAGAGGCAGGATGTACATGATGGCATAGTACAGGGAGTACATTGATTTACTGGTTTTTTACAGTTTTCTCACCTCACTTGTAGTTTTTAGGGAAGGGTGGATGAGGAAAGAAGATGTCCAGATCACTGTTTGAGAGCTGGGAGTGTTGGAAGAGAGAGCACTTTGCTGCTCTGGATGCAGAAATACTGGATATTCCTATAAGATAGTACCAAATTACATAGAAGGCTTTGTGTGCCAGTGAAGGTGTCTGCTGGGCTGGCCAGCACTCTCATTATTAAATAAAAATTACCCTTTTGCGTTCAAGTAATGACTTGGGAAAGACTAATTGTGAGAATCTTTCATTATTCTAGCTTACTCCAGTTTAGTGGTAGCTCTGGCCTGGCTGCTGCGGGAATGAACTCTGTGCAAATTGGGAAGTGACTGAGCTGAAATGCTGCCTCTGAGATGGCCAAAGCAAAACAGGATAAACTTGTTGCAAAGAGTTGAAGGAACAGTAAATAATTTCTTACTCATTGCTGCCCTGCATCTTTGGCAGCTTACATGTTGTGCTGGGATCTCTTTCTGGTTTAGACATGTTCCCATCTCTCAGTTATTGATTACACGGGAGGAAGTAGTACTTTTCCTCTAGCATCACTCTGAGTTCCTTTGTTTATCTGGGTATTGGAGTTCTGTGCTGGCTTTTTTTTCCTCGTTATGAAAATGCTTGGGAAGAGAATAAATCCCTCTGCAGGATACCTCTCCTATAGAGTTGTTCCTTGGCAGGCTGTTTCTCAAGGCCAGTGACTTTCAGGCTTCCTCTTGACAAAGCAGGCTGTGATTTGTGCCACACAAATGGCTGCCTTTTCCTTGCTCAGGGCTGGAGCTGCTCCTGTTGTCTCTGTGGCCTGTGTTGGGAAGCAAGCTGGGATTGAGCAGATACCAGCTAGTCCTGCATGCCAGGCTGATTCCTTGGTTAGGAGGCACTGCCAAGGCCCTGCCTGAGCATACTCTGTGCTCACTCATGTTCCTTGCAGAGCTTGGGATGAGAGGGGAGCTCAGCACACTTGGAAAAGAGACTTTGCCTCAGTGGTGCTGTGTGTGCAGGGCTGGTTCTCCCCATCGACACACTCTGAACTGGGAGAATGCTGGTTTTTGTTGTCTGGCTGACATTCAGCAGGGAATGGGAAGTTACCTGCGTGCTATAGCAATTGTGTGAAGTTACCTGGATGCCACAGCAATTCCAGGAGGTTTGGGGTTTTTTTCCTTTTTTGCACCAAACTTTCTGCTTGCTGAATAAATCTCAACACAGCCACCCGCATTCATATTTTGGGTCTTGTGCTTAAACACAGACTAAGTCTTCACAAACCAAACATGACTCCAGTGTGGTTGGCTTGATTTAGCTGTCCTCAGGGCATTGCTGCGCCTGTCAACTTCAGGTTTTTTGCTGATCACTTTAGCACTTTTCTTAGTGTCACAAGTTCCTTACCAGCATTTGTGTTTTCTGGAGCTATTACCTGATCTTTGGAGCAGATTTTGCTGTGTCAGTATAAGCAGCTGCTGTATGAGCTTGCGTACAGGACAAATACCATCACATGGAATGTGGTAGGTTGTATGTTGTTGTGGACTCCCAGCCCATCTCCAGTGGGAGCCTGTTAAAGGAGGCAATTCTGTGCCATTACAGTTTGGGCTCTGCAGCTCCAAGCTGGTTTTCTCCCTTTGGTTTGTACAGCATGGTCACTATTTACCAGCAGAATTGGACTTTGTGTAAATCATCTTGTTGCTTCTGGAAGGGGATGTGACTTCATTTAAACCTGCCTGGAGGAAACTGAGTTTGTTCCTCAAACTTGTGTTGATTTGTGTGATCCCGAGAGCTTTTGGCTGCTGTACTTCAGGCAGTGTAATGTGCATTTATGGTCTTGGAAGAAAAACCCTATTCTTTATTCCCTAGGGTGTTGACTGAGCTCTTTAAAAGTCCTTGTGGTGTCAGAAGCAACCAGCCCTGTGAGTACCTCATCATCTCTGTAGGTAGCAATGTGATACAGGGTCAAGAATAAGCAAGTAGAAGCAATAACTTCTTTACACAACTGTTGCTGTGGAAGCTGATCCACTGCCTGTAACTTGCCTGAGGAGTTCAGCATTGCTGTGCCCTCTGCTCCCTTCCTTTTCTGCCTCTTCGAGGAACATGCATCTGAGCTTCCCCGGGACAAGGTCCTGCTCTGGGATGCTGAATGACTGACCCTATTGCAGCGCTTCTGCAAAACATGGATTCTGAATGTGCTTTTTGTTTGGGGCATCGAGCCCCGGTTTGCATCCAGAATGCCTGGCAGGACACAAAGTGCAGCCTTTGTTTTAGATAATGAATGGTGACTATTTTAATGAGTGTTTCTTAGTCTAGTCAGTGTCAAGTACCATTTTGGGAACAAGTGACTGAGCTAACCTCTGAGCTTGGTCCAGCAACAATCCATTTATTGATAGAATTTCACGAATTTTGAAGGAATTCCCCATAAACAATTAAAACAATTAAAAACCAAAACAAACAGCCACTCCAAATCCAACAACTATGCAAACAACACTCCAACCCCTCCTAAAACCCTTCCAAGCCTTCCACCATCAATATCTATCCAGAAATTACTGATAACAAACCAAAAAAGTGCTCAGTATCACTATCACTGTATTTGTTTCTCTTTAGAGTCTATTCTTTTACAGTGTGTAAAAGACAAGCATATTCCATTAAAAGAAAAAAATGCCTTTAAATCAAGATAGTACCTACTTTTCTTCCTCTTGAACATCACCTTCAATACATGTATGCATAGGAAAGAACTTCTGGAGCTGAATTACTCAGTCTCCTGCACTGGGCATATTCTTGTTAATATTTTTTTTTACTCCAGTTATTTTTCACACCACCTTAAATTCTGTTCTCATCTTTGGCTGTTCATAACATATCCCTGTATGTCAGTGGATGCACAGGAGAAGAAGTGAAGAAGACTTCCACTGTGGGATTTGTCCTTCTAGCCAGGAGGGGCTGTGTTTGCTCCTGCTGAATTGCCCAAATCTAGTCAGCCTTAGTACCTGAATGGTTTTCTTTTTCTTTGTGAGATGCCACAGTTCTCAGGTGGAAGAGCCTGCTAGCCCTAGGCTATCCATTTATATGACAAATAAATACCCAAAACGAACAAAACGAGTCAAATCTTTGTCAAGGGCTGCTGTGTTTGTAAAGTGAGCAGGAAAGGAAGGGGGAGAAGGAGGTAGGACATGGTGTGCGAGTAGGTTGGAAACAGCAGGACTACAACCAGGATCCAAAAGCCTGACATGAGATGTTTCTGGTGAGAGCAGATCCCTTCCCCACTGACTTGGTCTTTGCTCTGCTTTGAGTGGCTGTTTTTTCTGCCCTAATTTGGGCAGAGGCTGTAATGGAGTGATTCTTCCCCCAGATGAGATATCCTTGGGGAGCAAAGCCTAATGGACAAGAGGTACTGCTAGAGGCTATGGCTTGTTATTCTTTTAAAAAAAGAAACTTGATCAAGATGAAGAAGAGAGACCAAAGGAGTGAACTGCTGGAGTGACTGACACCACCACTCACTGAAATGTTAATGTGTTTGGAAGAATTTCTTCACTAGGGGAGGTTGGAAACTCATACAGTAACATTAATTATTAACTGCAGCCAAGAGCTGGAAGATCTAATTTAATTTCTGGTTGGATAATAGGACGATTCATGCAACAAAACAAACTGTGTCAGAAAATGGAGTGTCTCTGTGAAAACCGACATTCCCAGTTTCTGCTCTGAGCTGAAGCTGCTGCAGGTAAGCTATTACAACAGCTAAAAAGTGCAAAGTACAGGCTGAATTCCCTGCAGATATCAGGCTGTGATCTATAGGAATTAGGAGTTACTGCCTTCTCCAGTCTGAGCAAATGCACCTCCCTCAGCCTCTCTGCTTCTGCCCCCAGCACCCTCTTCCCATTGGGGCAGCCTGTCACACAAGTAAGTCCATTTTTCCCAGTCTCTGTAGAGCAGTACCAAGAGCACTGGCTCACATCAGACACTCCATGGGCTGTTAGGAGAGGCGACTGGTGGGTTCTGGTATTCCAAAGTAATTGCAGTGTAACCAGCTCTTCCCTCTGGCAAACACTTCTCCCAGCCTGGCTGAGTGTCCATCACCCAGGGCCCCCGAGCCTTGTGTCGTTCTGAGGCCGATCAGGTTTTAGGAGTCACACTGGCATTTTCTCGTCAGTTGGTGTAGTTTTCCTGCTCTCAAGGTTTTCCCAGCCAAGACTGTTTAAGCAGCTCCCTGGCCCATCTCTCTCCAGGTGAAACAGCCAGTGGTGCAGCTCTGGGCTGTGGGTGTGTGCCGTGAAATCGATCCCTGGAGTTATCTGGGTTAGAAACGAGCCTCCAATCACAGTTTATTGTTGGATTACAGTTTTATTGAATGTGTGTTTTGTCATTAAACAGCGCAGCCACTGATGGTTTATGGTCTGGAATCATTAAATATCTAACAAGAATATAGATTGTGGTTACATAAACGTGTTTGTGTGATCCGTTGGCAACTAGCTGGGCTACTGGAGCTCAACCTCCCCTGCTTGATACAGGATCTTTGCTTGCTCTGACACACCTTCCACCAGACCAGGTTGCTCCAAGCCCCGCCCAGCCTGGCCCTGAGTTGGGAATATCATTAACCAGAGGAACATCGCTGCTGAACTCGGGGCGGGGGTGTTATGTCTGCTGCGTACTCATAGAGGCTTTTGGATAAATCCGTGGATTTTTGTGGGAACTGATAGTCCAAAATACAGCATTACACTGGATTTGTGTGCCATTTCACGTAGGGAAAAATGAAGATGATTGTATTAAATGCAAGGCATAATTTTTTCACTTTTAAAAAGTTTGAATGCTAAAGGTCTAGTGCGTTTCATGAGATCAAAAAACACCAAAGATGTTTATTTTTTTTTTTAATAATTAAAATATAAGCGCATCAGAGGTTGATTTAGTGAAAGGCAAAAACCTTTGTGTTGTGCTAGAGCAGCTGCTTTGGAAGCAAGTCCTCCTCTGAGGTCCTTCTGTGACTCCTTACTGCAGACTGCTAATTGGGAATTTAGACCCTTTCTCCTTACTGGACGGGGCTGTCAGACATCCCCTGGGGACATGGATTTTTAGTGGCTCTCTCTTGAGTGAGTACTGCTGGAAAGTAACGGATCTGTGTGGGCCCTGACCTGAGGATAATGAAGATTTTAAATTAAACCAACCTGCCTTGTTCTTTTGCCAGTGTCGGTGTCCTGTCATCACCCTACACAGAGAATCATCATCATTCCTTTGTTTTATGGTAGTTTGTGCGTGTCAGAAAGTGGAGTACTTGTTTAAGTAAAACATTGAGGTTTTAATTACTTTGGTTTCTGTATTCCCAGAGGGAAGGAAAAGAAGTTCTGTCAGACTTTTCTTTAGGAATTTCTGTTGAAATTCGCAGTAAATGTTCAGTTTGGATGCAGATGGTCTTGGTGCTGGTCTCTTGTGCAATATCAAGAATGGGTGTGGTTTGTGGGAAGGTTTTGTGGGTTATTTTCACTTTTAAAGCTAAGTATGTATAGGAAAGTCACTGTCAGGTCACAGATTGCTGCAAATGCAGCAGTTAGTCCCAGTCAAAGCTTTGTTCAGGTTTTTAATAGCAACATGTACCAAAGGCTTTTCTTTTTCTCTGCTCCACCAAAGATTGAACACTTCTCTTGTCTTGTCCAGAGAAAAGCAGATCAAGGTTTCCTTTGGGAAGGGAAATTCCTAAACTGTAAATGCATGGCATGTAGAGGTGATTCAGCAAATATACCCTCCCGCCCTTAGGGTGTTAGTGAGCATTGTGGTATCGGGTTGAAGGTTGGACTTGGTGATCTTGGAGGTCTCACCCAACTGTAATGATTCTGTGATTCCTGCATGAGACACTGGAGAGCTCAGTCAATGAGGTTGTGCAGAAAACAGTGTTTTACTTACAGGAATTCTTTTAGTGAGTGATGTAAATAGGTCTGAAAGTTAAATAAGGAGAAGGAAGTCCTGTGCAGTACAGCAAGTCCATTAAATGGAAGTTCCTTTGCATCCTCTTAAGGTATTTCCAAAGCTCACAGGAGGCCTGGTTCAACACGCTGGCTAAAATTGCTCAAGCATATCCAACTGCATAGAATTCAGTGAGTTTCTATAAAAATAGATCACTATTCACTTGGAACACTTAGTTTTTTAAAACATGTAGTAAATATACCTTGTAAGCAGACTTTTCAGGAGGGCAGCACTGTGGTTTGAGCCGGTTTGTTAATGCGGTGTGCTTTCAGCATTGGGCTGAGTGTCTGGAGTCCTGGTCCCACACGCTGTCACTGATGGGTGGGTACCTTTGATCGCTGTACACCACTCCTGATGTCTGTGTTCTGACTTGCTCATTCCAGTTGTGTGTGCTCTTTTCTGCTGATTTGGCCCTGTGGAAGAGGAGCATCATGAGAGTGTCCCTCTAAGACAAACTTGTGCCTTGATGAAATTCTGCCTGATGTTTTTTTTTTCTGCTGACTGTGTCGTTCCAACCAAGGAAAACATGAATACAGTCCCTCTTCTTTAGAGGTCTGAAGTCCTAGAAATAGGACCTAAATCACTATTGTAAAACATTTAATATTTTTCTCTTGTATGTGCTTATGAATACCATAGTTCTCCAAACTCTGCAGTTCTTTTAATGCTTACTGGTGTTTGTTTTATCTTATGATTCCTGCTGTGTGAGAATCTTTGCTCAGCCAGGAGTGCTCTGGAGGACCATGTATGCTCCATGAACTGACCAATGCACTGTAGCCAGGAGGATCTTTCTGATCCAAACTGCAGAGCCTTCTTTTCTCCAAAAGCTTTTAGGTTTAGTTGCTCTAAGTTTGCGATCTTCTATGGAGAAAATAATGGGGTTTTTACAAATACATTACATCCTGCAGCGAGGGTTGAGAACTCCGTGGGTAAGAAAAGGCACAGTTTGATTTACTCTTGCACTTGGTAAGGGGGAGTGTGATGAACATATGCAAGGACAGTTCTGAGCTGGGTTCCCAGGCTGCTTGTGGTGAAACTGTCTGAAAGGAGATTTTAATGTCCCTGCTTGAGCTGGATGAATTATAACCAAGTGACCTTTTAAGTTTGTTTTCTTGTGCTGAACTTGCAGAGGAGAGTGGAGATGTGGGTCATAGCCCTGGTGCATGGTTTTGTTTGCATTGCACAACTGAGATTTTATCGAACACTGTTGGCAAAATTGCCACTGACAATTTCAAGATTAGTAAGATACTGCAAGAATTATAGTGAGACTTGTCACATTCTGTTGCTATGGCCTTCAGAAAGTCACTGATGTCCTCAGAGATTGAGCTGTTTCCTTGGGGTGCTCTTAGCTGCCTTCCCTGGGGGTGATGGTGACAGCTTGCCAGACAGGGCACCCCACTTGGATTCTCCCTCTTGGTCTGCCCAGCATTGTTTAATGTTAGGGAGGTGCCAGTCAGAGCAGGAGCGGGAGGGTGATGCTTCCTAGAGCATGTTTTTTTTCACTCAGCCATATGTGGATTGGTTTAATCCACCAACAAATCAAAGTAAGAATCAGCTCAACTCTTCTGCCGTTGAACTTGGTTTCAGTTGCTGGGAGATTTAGGAGAAGCCTAACATGGTTATTAGGCTTGCTATGGCAAACACTGGCCCTTAAGTAGATGATGCATGATTTTGCTTTGGAAGGGCAGATCCTGGTTGATTTTTCCCCCCGCAAATCAGGAGAATTAAGAGCAGTGTGTGTTTGGGTGACTGTGTGTGTGTATGTGGGTTTTCATTCAGGAAACCAGAAGGGCCACATTTAAAACAATGAATTAAAGGTTTGTTGTCTTTTCCATTTGGATTTGTTTTGCCACCAAAACACTGAGTTAAAGATCTGATATATTTTTTAGTATGTTATGTTTTGCAAACTTTCAGATATAATAAAACTAGAGATGAGGTGCTCAGTGGATGAAACCGGATTCACAGAGTCTCTGAGTGCAGGTAACATTCCAGTGGGATCTGGTTTCTCTCCTCGCAGTTAGTGGAAATTTACCTTGCTGGCGCCTATCGTGGGTTGGAATCAAAAATGTCTCTACACAGAGAGAAGAGGGGGGAAAAAAGCCAAACTGACCCCAACCAACACTCCCCCACCGTGGCTTGGGTGAAGCTCTCTGCAGGTGAAACCCAACCTTGCTGGCCTTGCCCCTTGTTGCCTTGGTGATGGTCATTTATTGCCTCAGTCAGCTGAACTTGGGTGTGCGAAGGCGGCGGGCGAGCGGTGGTGCCTGGCGGAGCTCTTGGCGTAGGGGTCTCGCGGTAAGTGCAGCTCTCGGTGCCAAGGCCACGCCGTGACAGCGGGGAGTGCTCCGGCTGCCAGCCTGGCATCCCACACGGGCCGGCTGCGGCTGTGTGTGCCTCGGAAAATAGGAGAGTAAATCTGCCTGTCTTGGGGCATTTGACTCGGAGACAGTCTTATATATCTTTGAAAAAACACGTTAAATGTTTAATCTTCCTGGTCTGCGTGGCAGCTATTCAAATATTGGTTTGCATTGATCCAGCCGTTGTGCCTTTCACACTTGTCTGTTCATTTAAACGAGTCAGCCTTCTAATTTTATACCACCATCGATTGTTATTTCAGGCTGTTCTCTTAATGCGTACGCTACATGTGTCATGGGATTATCCGTCCTGTTGGAAGTTGACATCTGCAGTTTTCCTTCTTACACCAGGCTGGATTGCTGTGGCTTTCTTTCAGTGTACATTCAGAACGTACAGATGTGTATTCCAAAGCTTGTTCAGGTTGATTTTACAGGACTTCCATGTGGTTATAGCTGGTGCTGGCTGAGCTGTGTCTCCTGGATCACCCTTTGAACAGGCAGCATTTCGCCCTGCTGGTGGGGGAGAAGGCAGCTCGGGACATTGTGTTTGGCTCGTGTTCTTTCTCTTCTGCTGTCACAACTGTTCTCTAAACTCCCCAGCTCCAGGGTATTTTACTAATCCAAGGGCAGAACTTAATAAGTTTTCTTTATATGACTGCTTTAGTGGGTCTTAGAAATTACTTGGCTTTCCAGAGCAGCTGGAGGAAGTGAATGTGGTGTGTGTTTAACGAAGAATTAACAAACTGTGAATCATACAGATAAATATGCATACAAAAGTCTCCTAAATCTGGAAATACATCTGTTTTCTTTCATCTTTTCTTAGGTGAATTGGGGTTTGTTCACTGTTGATGAAGTCTGAGTTTTGATCTATAATAGACTTCCAGTTCCACACTTTGGTTTCACCTAAATAAGCCGAGTCCTCTGAAGTGGCACTGTGAACTGCACCTAAGAGAACACAACGTGTAGAGGTTATCCTTCAGCAAAGAGGAGAACTCTGTAACCTTTGACATGTTTTGGAAAGGCAAGAATATGCAAACCTCATGTTAATGATTGGACAAAGCAGAAGTTGGTGTGGATATGAGGAGCAGTGGAGCTTAGCACTAATAGGTAACCAGGCCCTTCAGGGCAGGCTGGTGCAGCAGCTGTGGGGAGGCTGTGTTTGGGGGCAGGACAGAGCGTGGGCAGGGAGAGCTGCTGAATGCTCACAGCCCCACAACCATCCCCACCTGCACACACAGCCTTGTGTTCCCAGCAGCCTCCCAGTGGATTGAATCACAGTGCTCAGGACAGCACTGCTTGGAATTCCTGGTTGTGTTCTGTACTCTGGGTGCCAAACCCAAAGCGAGGCAGGAATGGAACTGCAGCATCAGCTCTGGGGCTGCACAGAGCACAGCCTGGCCTCTGGAAGCCGGAGCCACCCAGAGTAGGGAGTGGCAGCACCTGGAGCCCCTTCCAGGCTCTGTATGCTCCAGGCAAGGTTGAAATAGGATAGAAAAATGTCTCTGTGGGATGAGCTGAACTTCTCTTTCAAACTGTGCTTCAAAAAGCAGCTTAGGATATGTGCTTTACAAAACACAGCGAATTTAGTGGAATACAAAAATTGAGGAATCAGGTGTTCACTTCCTGCACAGAAGGTGAATACAGTTTAATCTCACCACCAGACAGGTATTTCTTTCTGGTATGTAATTTCAGCTCTGAGCAGAGCAAAAGATTCTTCCTTGGCAGATGGCAGCTCAACTGGCAAGTGACTTCTGAAGCCTTGTCTCCCCTTAGCTGTTCCCAGCTTGCCATTTCCTGCTTCTTGATCTCTGTGATGTTGCAAGGAGGAAAATTTGGCTGCTCATGGAAGGATGGGGTGGGATGATAAGCAGATGAGGGTGGGTGCTGGCCTCTTGGGTGCTGGAGGAGGCACCTGTGTGCCCTGTAGAGTGCAGTTGCCTGCACTGCTTGCAGACTCAGAGATATCGGATACTCTTGCCAGAAAATGGGAGTTTGTGTTGGGAAATTTCTCTTTAAAAATACGTTAGGTGATTGATTGCCGATGTCAGTCTTTCAGTCAGGATACTTAACTGCCAGTGAATTGTGCTCTGCAGCTTCTGTGTGGATCAGGTTGTGGTCTGGACAGTTTGAGTCTGAGTGTGTGCTCATCAGTGTCAATTCATGCGGGGCCTGAAGCTGTTCAGCAGAGAGAACTCACGGTTACACCATTGCTTCTGCCATCTCTTTCCTTTTTAAGATAGGGCCGGGCTAATTAAGCAGGTGCTTTTTTAGAGTCCAACAGAAGAGCCATCTTGCTCCAGTCAGGGACCTGTCCCTCATCCGCTTTGCATGTGATGCCTGGGGAAGGGTGTCCGTGGTGGTTCAGTCGCGGGTGCTGGAGGAGGCCCTCGGCGTGGCCTCCTCCCCAGGGAGCGTTGCTCCTGCGGAGTGTGGACCTGCTTCCCTGAGTCGAGTCGTGCAGAGCTGTGCCGTGGCTCTGATCAGCCTTGTTACCCTGCTTTGCTTGCTCTTGTTTGTTTATTTGCAAATTAGGACTCCAGCTGTGTTTGTTATCCTTCAGCCTCACTGTGTGCCATACGTTGGATCCTCACTTCTTAATCCTTCAAATCTGTCTTCTTATCCCATTCTCTGCTTGTGCTGGGGAGCGCTTTATTACTTGGGGTTTGGATCCTGGGGCTTCTTGCTCAGAATTTTTCTGTGATTAGTTATCTTGTCTTGGCTACTCTCTGTCATTGTGCCCTGGGTTTACAACAAAAACCAACCAAAATCCTAATTTTCTTGTACAGTCTTTTCAGAGAGGGCTGGATGGAAACCTGCATCAGGTAATGGGTACTCTGAGTCTCAGGCTGTGCCCAGCCAAGCAGTCCTTTATCTGATTTTTGACCTCACTGTCGCTGTAATAATTTAACTCCTTTTTTACCTAGACACAGCACACTTGGAGATAAAGGAAGAAACTGTGATGCAAGGAATCAGCAAAAGTTACTACATATGGTAGACCTCATCACTAACTGAGGAGGTGGTTTAATTATTTTTTTTGGAAAACATTGCATATATATGTATACATATTTCATGCATATGAAAATTAGAACAAACATTTGCAAAAGCACTTGTTCTGTTTGTTATATTGGAATATTGAGGAGAGGCTGCGAGCCTCCTCACAGAAGGGAACAGAGTCATAGCTACTGGGATACTTAAAGTGGATGTGACCCTTCAGGTATGGTTTTGAGAATGTA
Organism: Picathartes gymnocephalus; assembly: GCA_013390045.1. Classification (NCBI taxonomy): domain Eukaryota; kingdom Metazoa; phylum Chordata; class Aves; order Passeriformes; family Picathartidae; genus Picathartes; species Picathartes gymnocephalus. Next base: position 173,247 of record WEKY01038455.1, read on the forward strand.
TTTAGATCATCTGGAGCATTATCTTTTGTATCTTGCAAAACTCAATTAGGGATCCTCCAGCAGTGGGACCTTCTCTTGCCTTTTTTTCTAACGGTGGTGGGGGGGATTGTTTTTGTTTTTCTTTGATTTCTTTTGAATCAGTTATGCAGAGGTGCCCTCAATGCAGGAAGAAGATGCCACTCTAGCAAAGTTGATGTTGGACTTTGCTAGAGGGAGTCTGAGTACCATTGTTAATGTAGAAACAGCTATTTCAACTTCTCCTCTAGATTACTTCAGTGAGGTCCAAACAGTCTGAGTTTCTGCTTGGGTTTTTGTATGCTGTCTTCTCTTATTGAAGGAGTTCTCTTGATCACAATTTGTAAGTTCATTGCCTTTTGTATATTAAAACCGTTCTGGAAAACCAGGCACATGGTAGGAAGGAAAATGCTTCAATATCCACTAATGTGAGTCCACTGAGTTGTTCTTTTTCACACGCTGTTTTGTTCACCTCTCAGGTAAGCTTTGGACTCTTTTGGGGGAAAAAATCCCGTTCCCTAATTAGAAACTACCTTGCAGTGTTAAGTGCTGCTGAGGAGAATAGCAAACGCCGGGTTTACAGGAAGGAGTTGAGTCTCAGGTGTTGTTTTACTCAGCCCAGTTCCTCAGGCAGGACATGTGCCAGGGTGGAACTTGCCCTGCAGACAAGTTCAATGGGACTGTTGTTTTCCAATCCCCTGTCTGTGCCTCCTTCCAGACGAGTGAGTTGGGCTGCCCGGGTATGGCTTTACTTTGGGGCTAGTTCTGACCTTCCTCACAGTCAGAAAAATCTGTGCCAAGACAGCTGACAAAGCTGTGTCTGGCTTTCAGCTGCCTAAAGCAAACAGACCAGGAGAAACCTGTGGGAAAGTGTAATTGTTTTCTGAGCAGGCTTCAAGGAACGGAGTCTCAAGTTACTGTAATTGAATCCAGTATCTTGCAGCTCTGGGAGGCTTATCAGAGGAGAGGAGGTATCACTGATACGGGGGACTGCAGAACCTGTTTCTGTAGAAGACTTTCCAGGTTTCGTTTTGGTGGCCTCTTTGTGTTGCTCAAACAGGGTGGAAAAAAAAATAAGGTAAAAAAAGGCCATTTTTACTGATGTTCCTCAGGCACTATCATGTAATGAAGTGATAAACTGAGCATCAGGCTGATGCTCCAGTGATGTGTGTCTGCAGGACTTGCCATCTGTCAGTGAACGCCTGTTTTGAGCTCTCCTTGTACACCAAGGTGGTGAGACAGGCTTAAAAAATTCATTTTAAGGATTTATTTTTAACTGTGCATCCTCATTTTTTACACTGCAGACATCTCTTATAACTAAAATGTTATGAATAATTTCCCTTGTGTTTGAAGAGCTTTAGTGTCAATGAAGAATGAATTTGTGGCATATGGATCACTTAGGATGTGAAATGGCCCTGTTCAGCAAATACTCTTCTACTTTTATTGCTATTATCGTTACAGTATTATTGCTATGATGTTATTACTGTTATCTACTCTTACTCTGCCTTTATTGAACTCTTAACAGCTCTGACTGGAGTCGAATACTCCTCATGGTTGGATTCAGATAAGCCTTCCAAGAGGTGGTTCTTCTCCAAATCCTCCCTAGGCAAGACTCCTATGTGCTAACCTCTTGCCAGCTGTTGGTCTTCAAAATGACCTGCAGAATAAGCATTAAACCCACTTTCTTTTTTCTTGTAGGAGGAGTCTCGCATCCTCAGGGTGAAGGTGGTTTCTGGCATCGATCTGGCGAAGAAAGACATCTTTGGAGCCAGGTGAGTGTTGTGCAGCGCCTGCGATCCTTGGAACATGCTCAGCTGGGCAGGGCAAGGGTCCTGCGAGGGCTGCAGCCCCTGCAGGTGCTGGGTGTGCGTTGGCACAGCTCTTAATGCAGCTCTGGCTGCTCCTGCCTCTCCTTCCCTCTGCTCTGCAAGCACAGGAAGCAGCTCAAAGCCCAGGCGTGCAGAACCCAACCAGGTAATAGCTGGGGGACAAGCTGGTTCTGAAGTGAAAATGAACCCAAACCCAGTCATTTTCTTTTTCTGAAGGTTAATTCAGCCTTGACTTTCCTTCTCTCTTGAGCCTAAGCATGACGAAATGCTCTACTGCAAATGTTTCAATCTGCTTAGCAGGGCTTTATCAGTTTGAAATTAGTGGTATCCAATTTTAGCTTTTATTGAAATTACTAATTTCTTAATGTATAAATGAGCCTCCCTGTGGGTTTTCCTGTATTTCTTTAATGATGCTTACAAATTGTTCATTAACTTGTGTATCTAGCTTAAAACTACATGAAAGCAGCAATTAAAAGTTTAATCAACTTTAGTATTTTGTGTAAAATCTGCAACAACACTTCCTTTGGTAGCTGTGTGCAGAATATGCTATGCCAAAGCTTTTTTGTTTTCTTTCTTCAAATGTGTTGTTTTGAAGAACAGTTTTTGATGCTGACCATAAGCAACATAACTTTTATCTTTCAAAATGCATGAAGCTAAATCCAAGTGTAATTTGTGCTGAATTCTATCGATGTGGCCCTTAACATATTTTAAGGAAATTGGTCTCAAGTCAGTAGGATTCCATAAAAACGGAGAGTTAGAAACATACTCTCTACATGTGTTTTTAGATTTGTTTTAATCTTTCACATGAGTTTATGTACAGTAATTTGCAAACACGTTGGTATTGCAGAGCTGCAGCCCCAGGAGCTCCTGTGCTTCTATGTGGTGGAGCTGTGCAGGGCTTCAGACTGGGGCAGAACAGTTACCGTGCTCCTGCCTAACTGTGAAAGATTAACTACAAGGCATACATTGTGTTTGGCATCTCAGTGGGTTGTCCTGACCATTTTTAATCAACTTTACCATTATAAAACATTGCCCGTGGGGTTGCAGAGTCTGAAAGCCATTTCCTTCTCGATTAAATCGAGGGAAAGTCTCTTACCCGTGTAGAGCACTGGAGAAACTTGTACTTTTCTTCTGAAGATTGTAACAGTAAAGAAATCTCAGTGCTTTTGAGTTTGCTTTTTTGGGGTGCTTTTTGACTTAGGAAATCATTTTAATGGCAAGTAAGGATATCTAAGGACACTCGGAGGAAACCACCTTGCTCTCCACAACACCCTGACAGGAAAGTGCTGCCAGGTGGAGGTCGGGCTCTGCTTCCAGGGATGAAGGGGCAGGACAAGAGCAAAGGGCCTCAAGTTGTGCAAGGGGAGGTTTAGGTTGGGTATTAGGGAAAATGTCTTTCCAAAAAGGGCTGCCCAGCCCTGGCACAGCTTCCCAGGCCAGCAGTGGAGCCCCCATCCCTGGAGGGATTTAAAAGCCGTTTAGATGTAGCACATGGGGACATGGATTTGTGCTGAACTCAATGATCTTAGAGGGTTTTTCCAACCTCATAGCTTCCTATGATTCTCCTAAGAGTTCAAAAATTCATGGAATTAGGGTTGGAATGACACAAAGTAACTAGAATGTAGAGTGGAATAGTAACTGTGAGCACCCAGGGTGATGGTTCAATGTGGGGCAGTTCATCTGTGTAGGTGCCGTGGAGGTGAACATAAGAGGCTAGTTAGTGCAGATGGAAGTGGGGGTCTGTAACCTGCTTTATATTTTGCCTTGTACAATTACAAGTCTGATACATACTGGTGGCAAACAGATACTGCAGGCTGGGATGCTGTGATTTTAGTATTAGCTTGCATGTGTGAATATTTGACATTTATTTCCTTTTATTTCCTCCCAACTTCTTAATTGAAGTGTCTTAATAAATTTCATACAAGAATCCAAATCTCTGGCTGAACTCAGAGATTGCGTGTGTCCCATAAAGGTACAGCTGATGGAGTGCCTTATTTGCTGTATTTTGCCTTCTAAATCATGAAGTAAGTGAAAATTGTGGCTGTCTGGAAGTTGAAAATGTAAAGTGCTTTTCAGTTAAAATTGCAGATGTTTTTCATTGTCACGGAGCTGTGCTTCTGATGACATAACAGTTTGTTATGGGTTGCCTCTGGGTTTATTGCTTTTACTTGCTCTTTCCTGAAAAGCCTTTTTTGTGGTTTGATTTCCTGTGTCCGGGATCCATGATGGAGCTGGGTAAGGCTGGCTCCAGGCTGCTGGTAGGATTGTAAGTCATGCTGTATATTCCTGTTGTGAGCAAGGCTGCTAGAAATGTGGCTGAATTCTTTAATTCATGTGTGTCCTGTTTCTGTGGTTCATGGAGAGCATATGTGGCTGTGGCTTTGCAGGTGACAAAGATGGCAGATGTTTGCCTTGTAGCTATTCTTTTAGGTCTGCTATCACTATTTCTAGTCCACTTTGAGTTGCGGTGTATCTGGTTTTAACTATTGGAAAAACGCTGGTGGTAGCTGTACCCCTGGAGCTATCCCCTCCTGCACGTGTACTGCCTTGGAACTGGGTTGGGTAACAGCCTGTTCCCCTTCTCCTACCGATGGCTCCGCTGGTGAGCTGAGACAAATCCGTTGAAGGGAGTTGCTTTCTTAAATTAATCGAACCATTTAAAATAAATAATCTGACTCCTGAATGCCTCTTCAAATGACCTGCCTCTTCAGCACTTGCATGTGTGCCAGAGGGAGAGTGCAGTGTGCATCCCAGCTGGAGGTGGAACAGAGCCGCGACTGAATTCCCAGAGCCTCCTGACCAGAGGGCAGTTGCTCAAGTACGAGAGAGTTCATACTCTGTTGTTGCTTTTTTCTTTTTCTAGGTGATTTACAATGGAAGTTTTTCCAGTGCAGTGGAAATGAAATGTTATTAACAATGTGGGAAGGGAAAGAAACCAGCTGAGAGCTTCCTCTGATCCAGCCCTAGCTGGACTTGGGAATGCAAAGGCAGCATCGGCACTGCTCAGCAAGCACACGTGGCTCATGCTGTCCCTGTGGAATTAAGTGTGCTCCCATAGGAGCTGTGGGGCTCAGGGAGCAGCCGTGGGCAGATGTTGAGATGAGTGCAGTCCCCGCTGGATGCAGAGCCAGGAGTGTGCCTACCTGGGAAGGAGGGGAATGGCCCCCACACAGGCAGAGGTGTTTTCCAAAAGCGGCTGTTGTCAGTGGCAGTGCACCCCAGGGCACTTGACGGGCAGGCCCAGGAATGGCAAGAGGCAGAGCTGCTTCCCCCGTGGGAAATGCTCTGGGCTTATCTGAAGGAAGCTCTCGATGGGACAGTAAGACAAGGACTTGCCTGAAGTGTGTGGCCAGTGTAGGAGAGGATGCTGGGATAGGAAGAGATGAAAGGCTGGATAATTGACAATTTTATTTGTGAAACCTTAATGTGGATGCTCATACAGGTGTGTGCAATGCATACTGGGCTGCCGCGAGTGGGTGCAGGGTATCGGTGTACCCAGGGTATCATGGCCTCAGGGAGATCGGTGCAGGTGTTCGATCTCACGCGGGGCCGGCGAGCCCGGGGCCGGCCTCGTGGCTGCTGTGCCTGCCAGCAGAGGGCACCAGAGAGTTTTCTCAGCTTCCGCCGCGAACTGGTACCTGATGGCTTCGGAGCAAATTAGGCTTCCAGGTTTTTCACCAAAATTAGCAGGTTTTAACCCATTTCTACATGTTATGGTCTTTAGGATGCACTGGGTATATATTTCAGGAGCTGTAAGTGGAGAAATGCAACTTATTCGAGGATGTGGTCTTGCTGCTTAATAAGAGGACTCGGTAATAATTCCTGATGGTTATAATGTTATAGTGAAAAATAATTCTCATCACATAATTGCTCAATGGAAAAATTTCTTTGTACAAATACAGAAATGTAAAATGTTTCTTGTTACTTGAAGAAAGGAAGCTTCTGTATTCAGGTCCTGAGTTTACCTGAATCTGGTATCTTCAAAAGAAAAGAGGAGCATGTCAGTAAAATCATCTAAGGAAAATCTTTTGGTCTTAAATATTTAAGGTAGAACTTCTGTCTTTCTTTCTCTTTTGCTGTCATATAACATCATTAAGTGGAATGGATTGAAATAATCAGCAGCTTCTACTTTTTGTATCTGTTAATTTTTTCTCCTAAGCTTAGTAATGTCTCATGTCTTGTAGTGGAAAAATTGTCCATGTCTGATGGTTCCCAGGATGCAGCAATTCCTTGGTGGTAGAAGGACCACTTTCCCTGACCTGGACCATGTCACCCCATACTTGAACGTGTCACCCTTCCTCCTCTGAAGCTGCTGCTCGGTCACCGGAGCTGCTGCCTGAGGGCTGGTGTTCCCAATAAGCCATGACCCTGTAAAATGAGGTTTTGCTTGCTGTCCTTGATACTCACCTGAGTTCATCAGCTGGCACTTGTTCAGTTCATTATGTAAACACTGAGGATGACAGTGTGCAACACCATAGCTGCTCCTGCAGGGTATTTGCTGGTGCACTTGGCATGATGTTTTCAGTGATTTTAGTGGCAAATTGGAAGACTTAGCGTTCTAGGCTGTCCCATTGGAAGTTAGAGTTATTTGGGATCTGTCTGAGGCTAAATTTCATTAGGTGAGGAGTCTTTATTTGCCCTTTCCATGTGACTGTATCATCCATAAGAGGTTTGCAAAGGTAGATACTGATGCAGAAGGGACTATCAGACCTGTCTCTTTTTCACAGTCAGTAGAACTCAACCAGTTTCTGTTACTTTTAGGCTAGATGTCCCCAGTGATCTGGAAGCACTCCAGGTGTGTCCTGGCAAACACTAGCCAGGCTGTGAGCTAAAGCACAACGTGCTGTGTCTCTCAGGCCTGTGCCAGCCCTGGGTGTGCAGGTGGCTGAGCTGCCTGCACATCTTTGGGCCTTGTGGTTACAGCTGCTTTCAGGGTGGGAAATGTGTGTTCAGGAGTAACCACATGGCAACACTTCGCACTTTGGGATGTTGTAGGATACAGGTTTGAATAGTGCTGAAAAAGGTGAGGAATCGCTGTGAAACCTGTTTGCTCTTGGTAAAGACTTCCTATGAGAAGGGGATGAAATAGATGGGAGAATAACCTTCCTCCCTGCCTGTGAGGGTATTATTTCCTTACCTAGTGGCATGTTGCACAATAAGGATCGCTGAATATATTTAGATGAAAGATTGCCAGCTCCTTGTTTTGCACCAAAATCCTCGTGTTTGGCATACTGTCCTGAGTTAGGTTTTCTTTTCAGCCTGAATTCAGGATTTTTTAAATCAGAGGCTGCTGGAAGTCTGTCCCTCACCATGGTCTCTACCACCTAATTCAGCCTTGCATTGGCAACACAGTGATGTGCTTCTCAAGGGTTTGGTTTTACCTCAGTAGCTGAAGATTAACATGAGACTTCAGGCAAGCGGATTCAAAAGGTTTTGATGTAATTAGCTCATTACTCTTACTATGCACATGGCCAATTTTGTCCCTTTTGAACCTGGCTAATTCCTTAACTGCAGTGAATTCCACTGACTAATTATAGATTTCCTTTGCTTTCTGCCTTTTTTCTATTGTCAAATGCCATTTTGTTGCTGTGCTTGCCTGCAGCAGCTGAGGACACGGCTCCACAGCCACGGATGATGAACAGCTCAGTGGGAGCCGTGCTTTCTGGGAATGGGATGACAAGTTACACCTAAATCTGTGCTCGGACCACTGGTGCCTCTGCTTGAGCACAGAACCTGGCAGAAATCGCTGCCAGTGCTCTGCAGTTGTGCCTTGTGTGAGGGCTCCCCTCGGTCCCCACGAGCACTTGTGAGGCACTGCGGGGAGCGAGAGAGAAGGACTTGGCCTGGAATTAGGGCAGCCTGGGCTGGAGGACGGAGGGAAGGCTGAGCCAGGGTTAATCCATGTTCACTTCCCCACCTGTTTCATCTCTGCAGTGCAAGGTACGTGCCTGCTGGCAGAGCAGGGGACAGGGTGGGGACAGGGTGGGTGGTGAGTGATCTCCAGCAGCAGTGCTCACTTAGGTCCTTCAAAATGTCTCAGGAACTGGGGCCTCTGTGTATGCCAGGCTGGATAAGCCTGTTCCCGAGCACAGTCCATGTGTTTGGCATTCATGGGCAGGGATGCTGCCTGGAATTCCTGTGCTGAGCTTTTCCGTTCCAAAAGCCGGGTGTCATGGAGTTCTCTCTTTCCTTCCCCACCCTCACTGGATTTTGGAACTCGTTAAGATATTTTGGGAGTGTGAAATGGCATAGGAAGCTGATGTATGCATATTCTGTTAGTGTTTATTTAACCTTTGCAAAAAAAAAATGGCCTCAGGGAGGAAAAAACCCCATATTTACACTTCCATCTGTTTGGGAAGATTAAAATATTCTTTATGCTCTGGGAGGCTTCCAAGAGAGCAAGAATATGAAAGGAATCCATCTCGTTACCCTTTATTAGAATATAACATGGTAAAGGAAGGTGGAGACACTGGAGATGGGGTTTGAGGTATAATTTTTAACTCCTTTTTTCACCCACGGGCTCTTCTTTGCAGCTGTCTGTGATGTGAGTCATTACCTCTAGCAGCTCGTTGGTAAAGCTTGCTACGTTTGTTGTAGAGTCAGATGAAGTGTGAGCCTTTCTTTGTGAAATAAAACACTAGAAGGGAAACGAGAGGTCTGTAAAATGACTCTGGGATTTGGTGTGGAGGAGTGAGATTTTGGGATGCTTAGGCACAATGGATTGCAAGTTTGGCTTTGCGGTGAAGGGTAAGGTAAGGTTTTGTTTTCTTTTCAGAAATGTTCCTTTATCCTTGTGTGATTGGACCCTTCGTGCTTTGCTGTAGTCACAGGACATGAGACTTTTATGACAGTGAGGTCAAAATCTTCCTTCTCTTTGAGAAAATCTCCTAATGGATGTTACTCAGTACAGGCAGAAAGATGAAACCCAGAAGGCTCGTGCTAAAATACAAGCAGGGAGCAAACACAGCCAGTGTGCTCTGGAGCATTCCTTGTAGTTAATTGCTGTGTATTCTTACTGTACTTCTCCCTTCTTACTGTGCAGGAATGGGGAAAGTCACCAGGGGAATGGTTATTGGGATAAAATGATAGTGGCTGTAAGAGGTTCTGCCTTAGGACATTGTTTTTACTGCTCTCCATAAAACTTTGTTAGAAGTATCTCTAATTATAATTCTAATCTTCTTTAATGATGTTTAAAAACTTTGGGGGTTTGTTTCCCTCATCTCTTTGAATCTAAAAGTGACTAAGCAAAACACTGGAATTTTAAAAAATTTTGGAACTTCTTAAGCTGCACTAAGGCATGCACAGATGGAGTTTCTCTAAGTGTGTTTAAATGATTCTGAAAAACGTTTTCAGGTTCATGGAATTTTCTCTTGCCAAGCATAACCTGCTTTTCAGCCCTCATGTTGACTGCTATCCATAATTTTGTGGAGACTCCTTGAGATGAATGTTTTTGAAGATGGTGTATGTTACTGATCTGAATTTGGAAGTGGTGGTCTTGAAGGCACGTTGTCTGTAAAAGCACATTCCCAGCAGCACAGCCCGCAGTCTGCAGGTTCTCCGGGATTCTGTGCAGAGCACAGAGCAGGTCGGCTCCCATAGCGCTGAGTGCCTGGGCACGTCTGCCTCTGTACCTGCCCAAGGTGGAGGGATCCCCAAAGCAGGCAACCCCAGAACCCTCTGCCATCCCAGTCCCGTGGGGAGGACGTGGCCTGAGCTGTTCTGCTGTTCTTGACGGAAATCTGAAGGTGGTTGTTTTGGGGAATGTTGAAACATTTGACTTCTCGGACTCAGAGTACAGGGAGGCACGTGCCTTAAGGGCTCAATGAGGATATTGTTCTGTGTACACCTGCACCGAGGAGGGTGCAGGTAGGTGGGATGGAGTGAGAGGGTGGAAAAAAGGGATAGATGAAGATTAACTGATAGCCAAATAGTGGTCGCTTCAAGACCAGGGAAAGAATCAGATGGGGATGTGGCTTCAAGGAAGAGGCTTCTCTGCCTTTGTGTTGGAGTGTTCTGGTATTTCTGTAGCCAGAATTACAGGAGCTGTTGATCAGCTCTTTCACATATGTGAGGCAGAAAAGGGGCAGCACAAAGGGAATGGTTCTGTGTTTCTTACGGAAGCAAAATTACCTTGTGCAAGACTGTTCCAAAGGAAGCCAGTCAGGCTATTTTGAAATGCAAAGTTGGCCTGCGTGTGACAAGCCTGGCATTCACGCACTTGCATAACAAGTGTTACTAAATTTTATATGTGGGGAGGCGGTTTCAGCTTTTAAAATAAAAATAGAGCCATGTAGGCCTTAGTAGTTCCATTGTTCTTTCACGTGTGCCTGTGCTCTCCACCCCCTTCTTTTGGAGCTTAAAATAAGTAAATAATACATCATGTCACTGGTAGAAGCTAGTTTGAGACTTGCTTTCAAAACTGTTTCAAAAGCATAGAGCAAATGCAATTCCAGACTCAAGTGAACAAACGGGAAGCTGTTCATGAGCCCCAGTTTCACACTGCTCCAAAGTAATGTGATTTTTAAAGGAGGCTGATCTTCCTTGAGATTTTTTGCTGGAGTTTTTAAGTCATCAGTGCTTTTGTTGTCCTCTAGAAGAAGAGCTGGAAGCTTGCCTTTTCATGCTGAGATTCACATGAAAGATAATTATATATCTACAGTTGTTTGAGCTTTAAGAAAATGCCAAATACTGCAATTTGGCAAAACTGTGGCAAATAGCTAATTCTGGATGTCTGAGGGATTCCAGAGGTCAGGAAAAGGATTTCTTAAGACCTCAGATTGTTTTGATGGCCGTTGTTCTGCCAAACTCTCTTTGTACTAACTTGTGATGATGATTAACATAACTTTAATTATTAGCATCCTTTTCTTAGTATTCCCTTTTATTCTCCAGAGAACTGTTATCAGCTTCAAGGTTCTCCTGATCTTGGCACAGCTGATCATGTTGGGATAGATGAGATTTAGTGCTTTAAATAATTTTCGATTTTGTAGCGAGGAGCATTTTAGCTAGGTCTTCACAAATCAACTCCCTTTCATCTCCAGTCACTGGTATAATGGTGACTGGGCTCGTTTCCCTTTTAAACACTGCTTGGTCATTTGAATGCCTGATAATACACATGAATATATGCACTGATTTCCATGTGATGGCACTGCCAAGTGTAAGAAATGTAAAGCATTAAATACTGTACCTTTCAGACTGAGTTTAGCTGTGCCTTCACTGTGCGTGGAGTGGGTTTTACCTGCCTTGTGTTATGTTGTTGCATTTTATTATGAGTGTACTGAGGTTGGCACTATCTGGATAGAAGGACCCCTGTGGAGGGTAAAGAAATTTGTATTTTCCCTCCTCAGTAAGCCTTCACTACAAAACCAGCTTCTCTGTCGCTGAGGAATACCCTCACAGGTAGAGGCTGTTAGGAAATTTCTCTCTGTTGCCTTAAATATAGGTTTATTATCCCTGTGGCTACAGTCAGGTCACCTCTTGGGCACAGCGGCCTCGCTGCATTGGGTGGCTCTCTGTCAGTCTGAGGAAAGTCAAGAAAGTAAGATTTCCTTTTAATCCCCATCTTCCCTCCTTTTAATCCGTCCATTTCAGGGTGAGAATATCTGGCAGGTACAACTCCAGACTGATTCGAGTCTGCTTTCTGTGCTCAAAAGTTAAAATCATAGAATGTGTTGAGTTGGAAGGCAGCCATCAGGATCACCGAGTCCCAGCTCCTGGCCCTTCAAAGAACATCCCAAGAATCTCACCATGTGCCTGAGAGCATTGTCCAAACTCCCCTGATTGATTCGGTGGGGTTTTTTTGTGCTCTCAGCAGGTGTCTCATTTATTATTGTCTTCTGTCATGTAAATCATCAGGATTTCCTTCCTTTAACACATCTGCATACACTGCCGTGAGACAGGAATCTGGTATTTTACTGCTTGTCTTCAAGTCTCTTTCATTCCAATTTGTGGATAGGTTTTCCAGTGACTTTTAACAGACCAGATGCTGTATTTCATTCTTTTGCAAGTTTTCCTCAATTTTACTGATTTTCATGTTTTTGTCTGATAAATCTTCCATGGTGGTACTGATTTTCCCTTGCAAAAATGCCACGTTTATCTGGAATACTTGCTGTCAGCTGGGCTTTCAGGGTGCAGTTAACCACTGTAAAGTTCCCTCAGTGTTTCTACTGCTGCTTTGACATGCAGTGTCTGTTCTCTGGGATACCAGTTGTTTTGTTTTGCTGCTATAGTTATGTTCTTAATTGGGGTTCTGCCTTCTTCCATTCTTTGCCCATTCTCTGATTGCTTCACCAGTTTGTTCAATTACAGTGTCTTCTCCCCAGGAAGCCTCAGCTGTTCTGTGTGGTTTTCCTCTGTAGCTTGTTTCATTTTCCCAGTATCTGTATGGATCCTGGGAGCGCTGGTTGTGTTGCCTCTGGAGCAGATGGCAGACCAGGATCCAAACAGCTGGGGCTGTACAGACCCCTGGATTTCACCTGGAGCTGCTCACTTAGTGGCACTTGCAAATTAGACTGCTTATTTGGTTGTTGGAATCTGAGCCCGATTGTAAGGAATAAGTTTCTTAAAAGCTTTACAATGTTTTTTATTTATTGACTTCCAAACACAAGAACTTTAATAATAATCAGGTACATTCCAGTCACTAAGAGCTCCTGTAACTGCAGTGTGAAGAACTGTCTGACTATATGGATGACCTCTGTGTTCCCCATGGCCTGTTGGGGCTGGGAAGGGACCTCTGCGTTCCTCATGGCCCATTGCCTTCGACTGGAAGCCCTCCTGTGCCGTGTTCCCCTGCAGGCTCTGCCAGAGCTCTTCTGCCTCTGGGGGTGGGCACAGTAAGGGGCCACACTGCAGGCCTGTGTGGGACAGTGCCAGCTTCCCTTGGTCTTCACTCTCTGTCCAGCTACGTGCTTGTTTTAAGTAAACAAATGCATGTAAGTAACAGTCTCAAATATCCAATGGTTTGGGTAAACTTCAGCCTCACCTTCAGGGCTGAGAGCTTGGCTGCAACAGCTCAGTCTGTGTCACTCTGTCCTGCTTTTAGAGCAGGCAGAGATGTGAGTAGTCCGTTCAGTAAAGGCAAAATTTCCTTGCTGAAATTTGTAATATACTTAGTTATTCTCCAGTTTTTAAAAATAGAAATAGGTTTAAAAAATAATCTGTGCCACTTTCACAGTTTTCATTTTCTGTAGGCAGAAGATTCATCCCAGGGTATTTTAGCACTAAAAAATTGTAGTATTTCTCAGGGTGTCTGAAAACAACATTGCCCAAGTATGGATTGATAACCTAAATCTGGGAGGATACCTGTAAATATTAGCATGGTGTATCAAGCAATTCAAAGCAGCACCAGTATTTCTTTATAATCACAATGATGCTTTGCTTTCTTCTAAACTTTGGTGCTTAATGCTGAACTTAATTGCAGTTTAATTAGATGCATTTATGTGCATCTACTGGTAGAAATAATCCATCCAACAAGATGTCTTGTTTATTCTTGTTTCCAGATTTGTGACATTTTGTGTTCCATATGTGGAGCATCCTGTATAATGAACATGCAAGCACTGATTGTTCTGTAGTAATACTGTCACAAAGTAGTTCCTTAAATTCAAAAAGTATCAGAGAGCATTTGAATGACTTGGTTGGTAATCTGAGGGTCTGGTGGTATTGTGAGTGTCTCTTGTTGATGCTTTCAAGAAACCTTGGATCAGCATCCAGCTGAGTGTGCTGCAGCCTTGGGAGGGAAGCAGCAGAGCAGGTCAGGGTCCTGGTTTTGGCCAGGCACCCGTTTCCTCCCTTCAAGCAGAGGCTCTGCTCCAGTTCCACTTTCTGACATTGTCCCTGTGGGAAGTTCATCTGTTCCTGCAGGATGCGCTTTCTCCCAGTTTAGAGCACAGAACCACGGAATGGTTTGTGTTGGAAGGGGCCATTAAAGACCATCCAATTCCACCCTCTGCTGTGGGCAGGAACCTGTCTGAGTCACTGCTGATACTGTGCAGCTTGGTTTTATAAAGTTCAGAACAATTATAACCACTGCTTCAAAACGCTTCCTGTTGCACTTCTGTCAGCCTCCAGGGGTTAGTTGCAGCCAGTCTCTTCCAAACCCCACGGCTCCCATTTTCCCCTGACTGGTTTTAGTGGAGTTCCATGGGCATGCTTGTGGGCAGGAGCTGTGTGGGAACAGGTGGTTCTTGCCCCCAGTAGGGGCAGAGCTGCAAGGAATGATCTCTGCTGTTATGGGCAGGATGTAAGTGCGCACTTTCAGATACTCGTTTTCAGTGTGTCAGTAGCATACCAGAGTCCCGAGCTTTCACTGAAGACAGTTCTGCTAGAAGTGTTTGGAGGTGCTGCTGTTACCCAGTTAATTGACAAATTCCTTCTGAAATGCTCTTTGGCTGTACAATTATAGGCCATTAAAGCTGATGTCTTCTTTTGCAGTGACCCGTATGTGAAACTTTCCTTGTATGTAGCAGATGAGAACAGAGAACTTGCTCTTGTGCAGACAAAAACTATCAAAAAGGTACGTATATACTCTTTCTAATTCCGTGGCTTTGGAAGGATTAAGAACACTGGAAGACAATTGCATAACATAATGCAGCACTAATTAAAATTGTTATATACATATATAACAACTGGATAATGTGGTTTTTCTCCAAACCAAAATCAGAAAACAAGTGCCTACAGCACCTAACGTGTTGCATATTGTTCCCTAAAGCTTGGCTTATCAAATCCCACTGCACCATTCACAGGTTCTTTTATCAAATTTATATTTCTTTGAAAGACGTGGCTGAAATAAATGACTGAGAAATTCTGCTTTAATTATAATTTTTCTGACTTTTAGCAGAAATGATCATTCTTTGATTTTTCTGTTCAAAATTTCTATTTTCAAAATCTTTTCCTAATATGGAAATTTAAAACAACCAGGTGACAGAATGATGTGCTGTAAGAGAAGCCTGGGAATTCTTACATTTTTAATTAGAACCAAAATTGAGTTTTATTTCATTTTTTAATTTTAATCCACACAAACAGAATTCCACCAGGGGATATTTGTCATTATTAGGAACTAAGATTTTATAAGGATTTTTTTTTTTAATTTGCTGGTATTGGTGGTAGAGAGGAAAAAAGTCATAAACTGTATGGAAAGTAAGGGAAAATGATAAGTTGTCATTTTTTCATGGAGGTATTTAGAATCAACGGGTTGAGTTGAAATCATTGCTGCAAAACAAAATGGTGAGGAGAATTTTGTTATTGAAAACACAAGCTGGAATGATGTGGTTCTAAAACCAGGACATTAGGTGTCATGAGAAAACCAATTTGGAATCGTGGAGGTGTGAAAGATCCAAGCAGAACTTGTCCCAGAACCAGGGCATGTTTGATGTGGAAAAGGAATATTTCAAAGACTTCCTGGTTAGCAGTTGGTGCCTGTTTCATTCCCAGGACTGCATCTGCCTTTTTTCACTGTTTCTTCTCACTGTCACTTAAAGCCCGGACGTTCTCAGTCATTTCTGTAATAGTGGTATTAACTCATGTTGGAAAGTTCTAGTTGGTAATTTCTGCTTTGAGTTCTTAGGTTTCACCTCAAGGCAGAGTTTTCCCTGTGCAAGTTGCAATCCTCTCTCTATTTTGTAAATAGCAAACAGCATTAGCATATCTGGATTTTGAGTTAAAATCATTAATAAAAAACTAGTACAATCGATCTGAGGAATGACAGACTGGCAGTTATCTCCCTCAGCTCTGTAACTGTGTCTAACCCTTCACAAGTTTCTCATTTCTCTCTTCATTTCTTTGTTCCTCAGTTGAATGTGTAACTGGGTGTGGCACTGCCTTTGGAAAAGCAGGAGGAACTGCAGTGTCCCCTTTCTGTTCTCCTTCTCCATGACCTGTGCTGTTGTGTGATCTGTATCCTACTGCACAGCTGGACTGTGCCTCTGGAAGTGCTTCATTTCGGCCAAAGGGGTTGAATGCACATTGTTTTCTTACTCTGAAAAAATAGAGTTACCAGAAGAATGTCAGCTTCATGTGGCATGACGTACCTGCGTTCAGTTTCTGAGACTTCTTGTTTCAATTTATCTCCCTCCATAGTTAATCCAGCTGTAAGGTTTGATTAGTGCTTTGTACTTCCCTTCAGAGCTGTGTTTGGAATGCCCTGCTGAAAAGGCTCTCTCTGAAGTAGGAAAAGTTGAATTTGCTGTTTGCTGGCTTCTGATCCTGTTACGTGATCAGTGTGTTCTTTAAATTCCTGCTGGAATTTAAAAGTTTGGATGAAGATTATCCAGTTTCTTCAATTTCTTCACCTTGACTTCACTGAGCTCCAAAGACTTCTACCTTTCCCATATGGAATATTAAAAATAGTTTTCCATCTCTGAGAATGCTCAGTCTCCCCACTGAGCTCCAGTGTTCAGGAGCATCATTTCTCTCCATGTCCTCATTTGCTGTCTTTTTGAATACCTGAGGAAGGTCTAGCTCAGCTTGACTCCTGGCAGTCCTTTGTCTGTGCAGCACTTGCCCGTTTTAGGATGTAGCTCTTCTGGAGGTTGAGTTTTTGTTATTGTTTCCCTGCTCCTGTCCCGTATGGAGCTATGGCTGCAATTCCTTCTCCTTTGCTGGCACTCAGGTGTTTGCACGTTCTGACTTGGCCCACTCAGAGTGGGACCTGTAAAAGTGGAAGAAATTTTCTGTGAGTTACCAGGCATGTACCAAAGACTCTGCTCTGTGGTTAACTGGCATTCAGAATTAATGGGTTATCAATGAGCAGTAGTGCCCTCAAATTCAGTGTTAAGCCAGTGCTTTGTTTGCTAAGTTTTATGTACCCTCTCTTGCCACCAGCAGTAGCATTTGATGAATACAAGTGTTTAAAATGTAACAGTGTTTTTCTTACTGCTTCATTTTCATTTATTTTTTGCTGAATACATTTGTGCTCCTGCAGGGAAAAAAACCTGCAAGTTTTTCTGTGCCCACAACCCCATCCCTACCCCTCCCCTTATTGATTCACCTGCCCTTCAGAGTGGTCTTTTCTTTCAGGAAGTATTTCCTGCTCTGCCATGAGGTTCTGCATTCCCCATTTGTAGAGAGATGCAGTATAGTCAGCCCCTGTGTCCTGCTCATGAGGAATCTGTTGGATCTATAGCAAGGAGTAAGATAAACAGCCAAGATTCCCCTTCTCTGCTAGAGCAGAATTGTCGTGGGTGTAGAGCCAACTTTTTCTGTCAGCTCTGCCCATAAATCTCTGCTGTGTGAGAGCATGAGGGAATGATTTGGCATGAGCACAAAAACATTGTACATATTGTCCAATTGTTTTACCCAAGCTTGAATTGCTGAAATTACTGTTTGTAGTTCTCATCTCTTTTTTATCAATTTATTATGTCATCCTTGAGCTCACTTCAGCTTATAATCTATATGCATGTTTACTGTGCATTTTAGTCAGGCTGTTAAAACAAAATTAAAATCCTTGGACTGTGAGGAGATTGGAAGAATATTGTACCTATTCCTAGGAACAACCTTCTATTTTGTTCTCTTTTTTTTTCTGTTTATTTCACAGTGTAAATATGAGCATATTTTTGTAGCCCTCAAGTTACCTCTGTGTTTAAAAAATATTTTAACCCAGATGCAAAAAACCTGAGTCTTGAGAATTAAGTGTCTTCAGGTTTTATTTCTGTAGGTTCTCCATGATTTGTCTTTTAATCATCAAATTCTATTTATATTTAATGTCTATTTTAGGATCATCTGACTCAAATATCCACCCACATTTGGTTTACTCAATAGAGAATTTCTAGGTGGCAATATATTTTTCAATTTCTTTTATTACATGCGTTTCTTTCTGTTTTATTTCCCTAGAAAACTGTCACTTGCATGTATGTTTTTAGAATTGCAGACCAGAAAACCTAAAGAAACCTTAGTATGTAAATATTATTTCTTTTACAGACACTGAATCCAAAGTGGAATGAAGAGTTTTACTTTAGAGTAAGTTTCTCTTTATTATTAGAACATGCACAGCTAATCTGATTTTCTGTTTGCTGTTTATATGTTTACTGCTTGCCCTGATGTACTTGCAGTTGTGTTTCTGTGGGGATGGAATGCTCAGCAGGAATTGGCACCAGGTTACAGGAAACTGTTTCCCAACCTGCCATGATATAAATGTGAAGGGCAGTAGCTTGGCTACTCAGTTGCAGACAATATTTTTCCAAAGAATAACGACTGACTTTTAGTGTAGCTGTAGCTTCCACAGAAGCAGGTCAGGTGGAGTTCCAGGGGGCACTGCCTGAGGGCAGATGGGGTGTATCTTCCGGGCGGGAGTTGTACCGGCTGCCAGGAGCTGCCTCCGGGATGGGGAGCTCTGGGATAGCAGTGCCTCCCGTGGAACGTTCAGTGCTCAGGCCTCAGCTTCATGGGGAGGGCTTGTTCGGACACAAACAGCTTTGCTGGGGTTTGCAGCTGAGTAACACAAATCTTAAATCTCAGGAAAAGGGAGTGCACAACACTGCTGCAAAACCTCTGGTGTAGTTCATCAAAGCGCTGTTAAAACATCTTGAAAGTCCTAAGCAATAATGGGACCTGTAAAGTAATTTAGATCCTCTTTTGTGTGTCACAGTTCTCTGATTTTCTCAAAACTGGGAAGTCATCTCCAGCCCACAGAATTATCAGTGCCTTGTGGTATATTATTTCTAAATTTTCTTCATTAAACGTGATGGTCATAGTAACCCGGCTTGCAAAGCTTATCTGAAAAAATATATGAAACACTGTAGAACTTTGTGTTGTTTAATAGCATCTGTTTTATCTTTCTGACAGAGTTCTTTTTATGTTTGTTTTTGTCCTTTCAAATGTTGGCAGTCTTTCTGCTTCAATTTAAGCAAATAATTTTCTGGAGGTATATTTGCTGTTTTCAGGTGTTGAGGAGACTTCTGTTGGGTGTTCCAAGGCTGTGTGCTAAATGGGCTAGAGACAGTGAGCACTGCACAGTCAGAAACATATCTGAATGTGAAATGCAGAAGGAAATGCAGCAAAACTCTTGCTTCTCGTAGATCAGTCAGGGAGCCCTGATCATTTGTCCAGCCTGGGACTGGGGTCCTCTGCCAGGGAAATGCAGTAACTGAGCACAGCAAATAAAAGCTTTCATGTCAACTGCCAGGCTCTTCCAAGTAGCAGTAAGGTTCTGGTGCTGCAGTTGAAGTAAAGATTTACATCAGACCTGTTAGTTCTGTCCTGTTTGCCTTGGTTTGATTGCTGCCTGAGCTAGTACCCAGATACTATTATTATTGTCCAACTACTGAACTTCCAGTGACGTTTGGATTTTCTCACAGGTAAACCCAACCAACCATCGGCTCCTGTTCGAGGTGTTTGATGAAAACAGACTGGTGAGTGCTTGTCTTGGTTGTGTTACATTAATCACAAGGCTCTGTGTGCTGCAGCTGATAGAAATTCAATACAGCTTAAAGGTGTTTTGAGTCTGTTGTTTCAGTGAGCGTGCCAAGAAACACGGATAGATGTGTGAAAACCATTTGAGTTTGGGGCTAAAAGAGCACTAAAGTGCCCTGCTGGGTCAGACCAAAATGGTCCTCCTCACCCAGCCCTCTGACAGCAAAACCCTCACTCTGTCCTTCTGTAGGCCTCTTCACTTCAAACCAATAAAGTCCTGACCTTTTCAGTCGCTGATAAAACAGCTGCTTCAGCCCCTGGTCATTTTGGTGTCCCTTTCCAGTCCTTCAATGCTTCTGTGCCTTGCTTTGGGAGGTGCTTACCAGAGCTGCACCTTGTGCACACGATGCGTGTGTGAAGGTTTGAGGTCATGGCAGAATGATGCCCTGTTGGGTTTCAGTTCTCTGCCTCACAATGTTCCCATGTTGTCAGTGAGTTCAGGCTTTGCCTGCATGTGGCTGATGCAGTGGCTCTTCTGGAGGAGGCCTTCAGTACCTCTCTGCTGCCTGCTTCTGTTACAGTAATGATCCATGGGATCTCTCCGTCCACCCGGGTTAGATGTGCCAGTGTGGTGCCACACTGGTGGATGGCTCTTGGGGGTTTGCCCTTTGGACATTGTAACACCATCTCTCTCTCCATGAGATCAGGAGTTCAGGTTTTCTGGGCTGGGGGCAGTACAGCCTTTAATGAACTTGTGTACTTTCTGAAAATTGGGATCAGAGTTCCAAAGACACTTTCATTAAAAAAAAGGTAGTGTGGAAACATCTGTCTTCAACAAATAGGTTCTTTCTTTCTGTCTTCCTGATAAAGAAAAAGAGCAAAGGAAACTACACAAGCTGTAATCTGGGGAGAAAGAGGACTTGGCAGCTGACTGACTGGATCTTTCCTCAGGAGAAAGTAAATTGGTGAATCCGTGGCACTGTGCCTCTACAGTGGGCTGACCAGGAGTGTATTTATTTGTATATAATGATCATAATGACCACTTGCACTATTCAAACTACATTTGTGCCACTGGAACACAAAGGTACCGGAGGAACAGGGAGGGGGGTTAGAGGAAAAAACTCGTATGCAGTGACAGCTGGGAAATGACAGGTTTGGAATACTCATTTCAGAAATACTGCTTTGATTTTCAAGTTTGGGTGTGCAGCACTGGCCTTACCCTGGCAGTTTCAGCACTTTTTATTGTTGAACCAATTTGTGTGTGTTCTCCTTCTGGTCCTACCTCCAAAGTCAGTCTGTCCTTGGGCTTGGAACCTCCTGGCCAAGCCAGCACCTGGGGTTAGGAGCCATGTCTTTCCTGCCAGGCGCTCTGTGGCAAGGTGGCCACTTTGGGGGGTTTGGAGTAGCAGGTTTCCATCAGGTTGTGTTTGTAGAATGAGGAGACACTGAACTGATTATTTTGGCTTTACTCTCATATACTTATTGTCAATACTTAAATGGCTTTTATTGGAAGGACTTTGTTCCTTCTTGTTCCCAAATTACCAAAGCGTACTCTGTCCCTGCAGGCGTCCTTGCTTTTCTATTCCCCAGTATCAGCAGAGTAAATGTGATGCAGCTTTATTTTGGGTGCAGAGACCATGTTCTTGAGTAATATGTTTTAGCTAAAAAATAAGATAAAATAATACCAACACCTGTGCTTCTACAGGGCAATCTCCAGGACCGTTGCTGTGTGGAAGCGATTCACATTTTTGTTGTGGCTCATAATCCACATAAAACAATGGGGGATTGTGCTGGCTGCTGGCAGTTTGATCCGTTTGAGCTGCCATTGCTCTTGGGATTGGTAATTTTCTGGCTTTTGAAAGCAAGCTGCTTGCAAGCAGAGTTCAGACGTTCAGGCAGAGGACTGACCCGCCACATGCAGATTTTCAGAGCTGTTGACAAGATTTAAGCTTTCCAGTTCTCTCAGGGAACAGCTGTCCAGGCCCTGAGATGGAGCTGTGCTTCTGGTTAACCAGAGTTTCTTTTCTGGTATGTGCTGAGAAGTGTTCGTACCCTTCACGTGTGAGTGCCCTCAGGGCACTGAGTATCTGTGTTGTAGCAGAGCTCATTTAGGCTGCTTGGTTCCCTGTTCTGGTGTATCCTGTGTGCCTGTCCTTCTCCTGAGCCTGTCTGGCTCTCAGAGGGTGTAACTGCACTCCACGCTGGCAGTGCCACGCGTGGTGGCATCGTTGACTCCCTCGCTGGAGGCCAGCCAGGAGCGGCCAGTTCTGTGCAGGGTGTGAGACAAATCAGTACAAAGGGACATGCAACACCCAGCTCTGCTTTTCCCTCACTTCTGCTGCCTGGTAAATCTGGGAGAGGAGCTTTGTGTCCTGCTGTCCTGCACGTTTCTGCTGGTTTTACTGTGTGAGAGACCTTTGCCATATGTACGACTGCCATTTGTAATATGGGGTTACTCAAAGGGGAGTGCAGGTTATATTGTTGTTGGGGGTTTTTAAAGGCAAAAGGTTGTTGCTTAATTGTGTTATGAGCATAGTTAAAATTGAAAGCATAACCATGTTGTATTTATTCCTGTTATGCCATGACAGCTGAGAACTGTAACACACCAAAATGTTATGCTTGAAAAAATTTTCCTCATTTGTATGTGGTGTTGTCTTAAACTTTTAACACAAAATGGAAGTGTTTTTGTTGTAGTTACATTTTTCTGCAAGTGCTTTCTCTGAGTGTGTCCCTGTGAATCTGATGTGGTTTAGATTTATAGCAATGCTGAGTGTATTCGCTGCCTCAGTCAGCTGCGAGAGCTCTCCCGCTGGGGCTGCTCCTTCCTCCCTGATGGAAAAGGAGCAGCTGGGAAGGTGCTGTTTCAGGCCCTTGCTGGCATTAAAAAAAAAAAAAAAAAAAAAAAAGGAAAAAACAAACTCCCCACATGCTTACATTGGAGAGGGGGAACCAGGCCACGTGACTCCCACCATCCTACCCTATGTCACCGTGTGTGTGTAGGAGCGCTGACTGCTCCTGCCCAATCATGCCTGGAATGCTGCTTGCCACTTGGGCTATTTCTGCTATCTGTCGCTCCCAGGACTGCAGCTAACTGTTTGGCAGATGGGACACTTTCTCTCGGAGTTTATGTCTTTGGTTTTTAACTTCTGGCAGTGCCTGAATTGTTGCTGTTCTCCCTCTCCTTTTCTCCTCTCTATAAAACCATGGCCCATCGGCTGCGGTTTCATTTTGGCTCTGGGAGAAGTAACACAGCCCCTGAATCGGAGATCCTTGCCCGGGAGAGAGAAGATGACTTTTTCATGGCATTCCATACCTTGCCAAGAAGAAGCAGCCCACACGCGTTGTCGCGGCACGGGGCGGATTATGGCGGCGACGGAGACTTGCACGAAGTGGGCTCCTTGAAAAGGAGCACATCCATGTTTATCCCGCAGTTGCTGAACGGCATCGACACGCGCCCCACCAGGAGCTCGTCTGTGCAGATCTCACTCCAGCGCAAGGCTGCCGATGGCTGCGCCGACGAGTGCGCGGCCCCGGAGTCTCCAGAGGAGATGCTGCCCTGTAAATTCTCCGACTTCAGGGAGCGTTTTGCATCCCCTGTTGAAAACGATTCTTCTCCGGGCACTCCACAGGCGACTCCTGAAAGTTCTTCACCCAGGCTGACAGAAGAGTTAGGGCAGCAGACGGATGGAACTATTTGCTGTAACCGCAGAATATTTTGTAGTATTCCTGCTAATAACCAGAGTGAGGAGGCTCTGCTGACTGCCCAACAAGAAGAAACAAGTGAAGCGGCTTCAGGTTTAAACATAAGTGGTGTGAGGATTCAGCATCGGGCCTCAAGTGCAGATGTGCCTCAAGTTACTCTACTTCCCTTCGGCCCTGAGGCTCCAAATAATGCTCCCAGCCCTGAACCCCGGCGCTGGTCCTTGCAGCATGTGCCAGATCTGTCAGCAAATTCAGGGAAAAAGTTCTTTGTTCTCCAGTTACAGCAGCCGCAGACAAGCAGTGCAGGCACAGGAGGTGGATGTAACTTTGGCTTTACTGGAACAAAAGGGGACAGATTGGTCAGGTACCCTCGGATACGGCTGGAACGGAGTACTTCCTACCCTGTCCAGCCACCAGCAGAAGGAATTAGTCCCACAGCTGATGGGCTGAATTCAGAACTGCCGGGAAACAGCAGGAACAGGGCAGAAATACCTAGAAGCAATTCAGTAGAGCGGATGCCTCAAGGGCAGGGATGCTTGTTTAAAATCAGACCTGATCAAAACACAAGGCAGCAGCACTTCAGGATTCTTGTCACACGTGGGCCTGAAGAACAAAGTCAGGGTGTTGGTAAGGAAGGTGGTGGCACCCCTGCTCCTGGCGCAGCCGGCACCGCAGTAAGTACGATGCTAAGTGTGCTGTGCTGGTAAAACACGGATTGCCTTACAAAGGCTGCCAGACTGGAGCCAACTGCAGCACTTCCATTGTTAGTGCTGGAATGCATTGCTCTGGAGCGAGCCACGAATAATCTTTATTTCTAATCTAATGTAACTTTGCTCTCAGTTATGATTACATCCAGTGTAATATTTTCAGATCTTGCTGTCACATGTTTCTGAATTCACTTTACGTCAGCTGGAAAGATTTTTTAAAATCAGAGCATTCAAATAACAAATTAAGTGTTCCTGTCAGTTTAGTTGGCTGAGATCTTGCTGCATGAAGAACTCTTCATGCACTCTGGTTTTAAAAACAAATATTTTGGCACTTTCTAAGTGTAATGGACACACGTGTACCTCTACACACTTTTAAAATGTGTGTTGTAATGAAATAGTTGTTAAGACTGCGGGAATCTTAGGGTAATTTCAATGAAAATACTGACTTAGTTAAGATACCAGGAAGTCTGGGGAAAAAATGTTTGTTACAGTAATTTTTCTTTCCTCCTTCTGCAAGTGAAAAACATGTCGTGCTTTTTGTATGCCACAAGTCCTGATCCAAATCCAAGTGCAAGTGGCTTGGCACAGCTCAGTGAACAGTCTTGTTTGGATTTGCCTTGATTTGGCGTTAGGATGGCAAAATGAATCTTCTGGGTTTGCTTTGTTGCAGCGAGTGAGGATTGATGGCTGATGTTTTTCAGCCACTTTTTCAAAGCCCAAAGTAGGAAGGAAACTGAAGGGCTTAGATTAGTCATTTGCTTAAATTGCTTTGCTGTGCAATCCAACACGGCCCACTCGAGTTCCCAGCTCAAGGATGCTGTATTTAGCATAGCGAGCTCCGGCTCCAGCTGTGGCATGGTCGCTGAGGAGATTTCAGGCTCCATGGCTCCTGTGCTCTCAGGCACTGACATGCAGCACAGGGACAGCTGCTCCCTGCAGCAAGGCCGGGGTGACTCTGCAGCTTTCCCATGGAAAAGCTTATGGGCTCCGTGTTTTTCCAGTATAACCTTCTTTGAAGCTCTTCAAAGAGTAAAATAAAAGGAAATCGCTTGGTGGTACAGGTTTGGTTCCAGGACGCATAAGGGAGCAGAAAAAAGTATGTCTGATACTCCCCTTCCTATTTACGATCCCTTGTTCCCAGCCAAGATCAGCTGTTCATGGAGATCCACCATAGCCAGTTCTATAAGCAGCTGTGGGATGTCAGACCTAGCACAAAAGCAGCAGAGGTTTGCAGAGATGTGCCCTGGGATCTGTGCAGCAGTTCTCATTTTCCTAAACGATCTCCCCCTCAAAGCCTCTGCTTTCATCCCCCCTGTAGTAAGGATTCCCATCCCAAAGACATGCTTCAGTGTTTCCAGAGGAGAGTGAGGAAATTTGTTCCTCTGTGCTCTTGGTTTGAGTGACCGTGAGGAATGGATTGAGGCAGCTGTGCAGCATGGCAGACACAGAGGCGCTCAGTCCACAGGGCGCTGCATCCTGCAGGGCAAAATCTCTCAAAGGAAAAGAACTAATTGAAACTTAAACCTTTTTTGTGGTGTTTCTCATCTTTGTAGTAAATCCAGCAATACTCTGGGCAGAGGTGGCAGACTGGGCAGGATGCCATGGGAAGTGTGGGGAATGGAAGCATTTTGGTGCAAGTTTTGTTGTATTTTTTGACCACAGGACATTTCTTGTTAAGTGCCATTTTTAATCTGTCCCACAGAAGTTTGTTTGGAAGACCTATGTTGTGAGAAAGGGAGTGCCTGAAATATCTCTTAAGCTGAGGGGAGAGGTCGCCATGGTTTATAGTTGATAGTGTGAAAAAAAATAATTGTGGTGTGTCCCAGTGTGAGAAGTTTATGTGTATGTGATTGATATAGGGCCTGGGCCAGGGCTGGGAGCAGCAGCTGCTGCAGCCTGATTTATCTCAGAGCAAACATCCGAGCGGGCGTCTGCAGTCCTGCTGCTCCGAGTGCTTGTGACCTTTCAAATATCTGCTCTTTTAGACAAGTGCTTTGGGGCAGGCAGGATGTCTTTCATTACCAGGCAGAGTCAAATATTAAGTAAAGGCTGAGCTCATGTCAAACTGTGAAAAATTTTATTTGGAAGTCTTGTTGCAAATACTTTTGCTTGCTCTGATATTTTATATGCTGTGTAATAGAATGTCTGTGCACTGTGCACATCCCATATATTGCTGTTATTTATCATTGGGGGCTGTGAGAGCAGAGCTGGATTTGTGGGAAACACTTCAAAAATGTATTGGACAACTGTTGGAGAGAGCTGACAAAGGCATCTTTGTGAGCAAAATACAACGTGCCCTAACAAAGTGTTGCAGGAGTAGGACTGAATTATATTTAGTAAACAAACAGAAGTGGCACCTCTGCGTTCTGCAAGCCCGCATTTCTCACAGCTCAGCTCCTCCTCTCCTTCTTAGAAATCATTTTAGAATAAATATTGTTGTGAAAGTACAGAGAATCTATTTATGCTCTGAAGACAGCAGCTGGGATTGGGATGCATCAATCAAAACGGACAAGCTCAGGTAAGGGAGGGGAATCTTCCTCTAGTGGAAGGTATCCCTACCCATGGCAGAGGGTTGGAACAAGACGATCCCTTGCAAGCCACCCCATCCTGGGATCCCCTGATAAAGGCAGTTCAGCAGTCACAGAGGCCAGAGTGCTGCACTGCAGGGTCCTGGCAGCCTGGCATGGGGACACCAGAGGTGGCTGCCACGGCGCAAACCAGGGACTGACTGCCTGGGCTCTGGCTAAAGCACTGCTCTGGCAACACTGCCTTTCCATCAAAGTGGAAGCAGGGTGGGGTGAACACATGCATGCACGTGGTGGCTTTCACACAGACTCCGTAGAAGTGGTTAAAAAATTCATCTGAGGAATGTGGAACTCAGTGGAATTAAGGTACTGCAAGTGCTGCTCCCAGGCGCTGCCACTCCCAAGGGCTGTGACATCCCCAGACACGCCTTGCTGGGCTTGAGATGTGTCAGTGGTGGTCTAACAAAGCTGTGCAGGGGAGAGGCTGTGTTTGCTGGAGTCCTTCTCTGAAATTTGTAATTAGCCACTGACAGTTACATGACTGCAATGGAGATTAGGAACAATATTTATTCGTTTTCAGAGTCATATCATAATGTATTCTAATACACAGTGGATTTTGACAGTTTATTTTTCTAGAGGGGATGGATGCTTTCTTAGTCCTTTCATTCCACTCCCCATTTTTCTTGGTTTCAGTGACACCCCTTCAGCACAAAAAAGTTGCTGGTAATCCCTTTGTAACCTTTGTAACATCCTGTGGTTTGGAAGAGATTTCTACCAGGGCAAAACTTCGGAAAGAATGGATAGCAATCCATGCAGAAAATCACTATTACAAGGCAAATTTAAAACCTGGAACCATCCTCTTTTCTAGCTCATTGTGAGACCTGTGAGTGGAATCAGTTTATTCATAGTGGGGTTTGTTTATTTGTGAGTTTGACCTAAAAGAAAGTAGGTCAGTGGGTTTGCTGATGGACTTAGAGGAACTGCTGGGGACAATTTTGTGGTGTCCATTATACGATGTTCCTAACACAGTATAGCTAATGTTAAGTCATGTATATAAAAAATGCATGTTTTGCTCTATCCAGGATTAGAAATGTCTGTCTAAAGAACTCTGCACTTCTGTAGACCCTTCTTGCACAGGGAAAGCCTCCTGTAGGATTTCTGCCTTGCCTGGACTGTGACTGACATCAGCTCTGCAGAAGTTCTGTTCAGGAATGCATACAGATTCTTCCTGCAGAAAAAGCTGTCTAGCTGACCCATCAGCTGTGTGTGCAGTCAGGAACCGTCAGGAAAGGGATGTGATTGTGACATCCTATATCACATCTTAGCAAATAAAAGGGAAAACATGCCCAAGAACTCACCCTGTATACATTGGTGTTACTGTCAGCCTGGTTTGGGTCTGAGGCTTCTGACATGCTGTGCTCCAAGATATTCATAGCCCATGATATGGAAGCCTTGGGATTCTCTGTCCTTACCCACGTGTTTCCAATTTCTTGTCTGTCTCGGCTCCAGTGAGTTGGAAAGGAAGAATTCCTGGCCCCAGAGCAGAAGGGCTCCAGCCCTGGGAGCAGCTCCGTGGCCTCCTCTGGGCCCATTCCAACAGATGTGCATCTTTCTCTTGCTTACAGCCCTGCCCTGAATGCAGCACTCCAGGTCTTCCTCCTTCAGTGTGTCCTTTCAGGCCAGCTGGATTGGTACAGCTCCCCTGCACTCTGGCGTTCTTGGCAGGCAGGTGTGGGGCAGTGCTGGGCACTTTGCAGAGGCTGCTTTCTCCTCAGAGCTGCACAGGACTGGTACAGCTCAAGGGCTTTTCTTTCTGGGTTGCACATGTCTGGGTTTGCAGTCCTACTTCAGGGCTTGCTACCTGCACTCTAACAGGCATTTCTAGAAAATGATTCATGTGGCCCTAGCTGGAGGTTTAAATGGTTCAGATGAATAGTGCTGTGAATTTCCTGGCTCTCCACTTGCTCTGCAAGGAGTGCACATGGCCATCTGGAGAGCCCCTGCTCTCTGCAGATAAGGACTTTGTTGACAGCTGCAGGTAGAGGATGATGAATTCCATCCCTTGGGTCTCTTTAGCTTTTCTGTTAAGGACAAAATCAGTTCTTCTCTCCTCAACAAGAAATCACCTGCCCCCTTTCTTAGTTCTCTTAATTCCAGTGTCCATCAGCTTGCAGGTCTGTTCTGAAGCACTCTGGCTGTTGGGGAGGGGGCAGGTGGGCACATCAAACCCAGGCAGAGCAGGAGCTGGTTTGCAAGGTGGGAAGTAGCAAGGACCTGAATCAATTTTGCCTTTTTTTCCCCCTCTGTGAGTGGAAGACAAATAATTCGTGGCAAGTAGTGTAAGTTAGCTTGCAGAATCAAGAAACCCATCTGTAATTTTTAGTCAAGTTTTCAGAGTCAAGAATTGGCAGTGCTGTCTTTTTACCTCATCCCTCCACATTCCCAGAGCTCCCTGGGATTCTGAATTTTCTGTCAGGATTTTTCTCCCTGAAAACTGTATCTATTGGTATTTCTTTGTGAAGAAACCATAATAAAACTTGGAGCAGCAGAGATGGAAATAGTATCACTTTTTCAAATAGCAGTAATAAACTCTTTGCTCCTGCATGGAAAATCTGTATGTGAGTTTGGGTACATAGCAGTCTCTAAAGTGGAGAATTGATAAAGGAAATGCTGACATGGGTTTAACACTGCAGGTGCCAGCCAGAGCTGCCTTGGTGCAGATCTAGCCACAGAAAATTACAGATAAGAAACCAGAGAGTCTTGATTGCTTTTTGTGCCGTTCAGCTGATTTTCTATTTGAGAAAAGCTGTCAAGTAATGATGAGTTTCAGAATGTGCATGTTTTGTACACATAAACAGAATAGAAGTTCTGCACATGAACAGAAACTTTTAGTTCAGCAGCTGTTCCAAAGCCAAGTCTACCCTGTTAAGTTTCCAGATTAAATCTCATCGTAAAATATATGACTGCATCTCTTCATCTGATGTCCCATGCTTTTATCCATCTTTTCATCTACTAGGATGGCATTGGGAGCTTCTAAAAATCAGCAGTTACGTACAGAAAAATAAGTTATTTAAACCGGCATGATGACCAGACGGGTTTTTGTCTCTGAAAGGAATGATAGAATTAAAAGGGTGTGTGGGAGAAACTTCCAGAGCTGAAGGCAAAGGAATGAGATGAGTTGTTCAAATAAAATAAAAAATGCACTGTATGCTGTGATGTGAGTCCAGAGCTGTCAGTGCTTTGGTGGAAAGCTGCAGCTTCCCTTTCAGCCTGGGCTGGAAGGAACAACTTCCAGGCTGTATTTTATGGATTCTAGAAAAGAATTTTTACAACTTTGTTGTAAGGTGGGAGTTTTACCTTCAGCAAGAGAGAGATCCAGCTCTAGATGTCCATGGCCTGACAGGATTGTCAGCTTTGTCTGGAGGGCTGTCATTCAGCACTGCGGAAGAAGAAGGAAGGCAGGAAGACCCAAACCCCTCTGAGCTGTCAGTGAGCTCTGTGTGACCACGCCTGTGTGGGAGAGCTGTGCAGGAGTGCTGCCCAGGGAAGGTGTGCTCAGGACAGCTGTGCACCTGCAGGACAAGCTGTGCTCCCAAAAGGTTGCTTCTGTTTGCACGGCAGCCTGCGGGGAGGGAAACCTCCAGATCCATCTGTATTTTCCTGGTGTTCCCCTTGCAAAGGAAGGCTCTGTGGCACTGGGATGGTTATGTACCGGATATCTGCTTACTCTGGTGAATTGCATTTGGAAGTTTGTTGAGGATTTTCTCCTGATTCCAGGATGAACAGTACTGTGGGATTATTGTTCAGCAAGCACCTCGAAGATGTTTTATTTTAAGACTAATCTTCTGATCATTAATTTTAGAAAACCAATCTGATGCTGACTCTGTGATTGCTTCTGTCTCTTACCACGTGTCCATCTAATAGGCAGTGTCTCTCCTTGTTTCTCTCCTTTTTGCTCACCAGTCAGTCATGTGTAGACACACCTACAGCATTAAAAAAGAACAGGTAAAATGAGAAATATTAGGAATTACGCTGCAAGTAGTTTAAAACATAGTTAATTATTAGCTTCGATGTTATCCAGGGCCTAAATATACTTTTGTGAGTCAGCTCTGTGCATAAAAATGCATAATGAAATAAATGATATTTCCATTTTCAAGCAGTTGCCTTGTCTCTGATGTGAGCCTGGATACCAGCAATTTCTGAAAGGGTTTAGTAACGCATGAAGTATGAAGAAGAAGTTTTCAGTAATCAGTTCATACGTGGTGACACTATTTGAGATCTATTACATGCTTTTAATTTACTGCGTAAAAATATCTGATCTTAACTGAGCAAGTGAAATACAATTTTTTTTGTTGTTTGCAAATGTGGGGAATGGCACGCTGGCTGATAGGGAAAACCTTCCAGGAGCCATTTCACTGTGGGAACTGGTCTTAATAGATTTGTTTTGGTCTGATGTCACCATTTTTTAATAACTTTTTGGCCTTGCAGCAGCATCCCAATGCAAATTTCTTAAAGGAAAGCAAACCGTACCTGCTTTATATTTAGTGAGACAACTGAAATCAGTGTACTCTTGCTCTTGCCATCCCCCCCAGTAAACCTTGCAGTGTTTTTCTCTTAGGGAATTAACATTGCATTGTGCTGGGATTTGGGTATTTTGTTGTCTCTTAACTAACGTTCAGGTAAAAAGAGGAGGGAGAGAAGGGTCTCTAGGGGCTGTGGTTGCCCTCCGTGTCTAAGCTTGTGAATTCAGTGTAATTACCCACCCTGATGTCTCTGCAGTGTCTCAGTCCTGTTCCCTGGCAGTGCTCAGGAAGGCCGGGAGGGGATGGCAGCTGGAGCGGGTGGGACGGTTCCTCGTGGCCCCGAGGGGCTGTGCTGGGCAGTGTTTGTGTCCCCAGCAGTGACTTCCAGAGGGCTGGATCGGGCAGGTGACATCACTTGGGTTCCTTGTGCCAGGTGCAGCCAAAACAGATGCGGGAAGAGGGAGGGAAGAATGCGGAGCCGGCGGCTGGCAGCGCCAGCTCCATTCTCCACGGAGCTGATGTGGGAGTTGGCACCATGCGGGCTCTTCCCAGCACAGGCAGGGAGCTTGGGGCTGGGCAGAACTCTCCCTTGCCTTTTGTTCTGCTCCTAAATGTGACGGGGATTAGTGGTTCTGACCAGACGTTTGCAGCCGAGAGAGCCGGAGTTCTGGCTTTTCTGGGTTTTGCGCTAATCAAATCATTGTGCAGAATTCCAGAAAACAAACAAACTAAATTTAAAAAAATGTGTGTAATAAACTTTTCAAGCTTTTTCCTGTGTTCTTGATTTTTCACCCAGAGAGTTCATATCACCAGTTACCCACTGGATTTTTAACGGACTGCAATGTAAATTACCCACCATAAAAAAATCTGGCAGTAAATATTAGTGACTAATCCTCATGAACTAGTTATCAATGTAATCTTGGCTTTCCTTTCTGTTACAAACAAATGTGTTGTTTCTAACCCTGAAAATAGAGCAGGTGTGAAGGTTCTTGGTCTCAGCAAGGAAAAGGTGCTTGAACGTGCGTAGGTGTAAATATGATTAATTTACAGAAATTAGGAGTGGTTAATGTCCGCTAATTAGCATGTCAGTGGCCTAAGCATGAGATACCTCACTGTTCCCTCTGGTCAGTGCACAGCCACGTTTCCCCTCAGGATCCTGATCGTTACCCAGTAGAATGCAGTCTCATGTCACAGAAAAGTGGCCTTTGGAACTCTTACAGTGGATCTTGCTTTTTTCCATGACATTAGGAAAATCATTAAAGCAAAAATATGATGTCACATATTGCCAGGCCTAATGCCTTCTTGAGTGTAAGTGCTGCTGGGATCAGCCAGTTGAAAGAACGTACTTAGTACCTTTGGAAAATTCAGGCTGAATAAATGTCAGCGTGCCTTCCCTGATTCCATTCCAGTAATCTCATTTCCCTGCCACCGCTTGTGTGTTGTTTAACCTCAGCCCACATACCTGAAGCACTGCATCATGATCCAGAAAAGCATGGTGATGCTCCTGATGTAACAGAGCTGGACACTTGGCAAAGGGGCTGGCTGGGGCTGCTGCTCCTGGTCATCCCTGGCAATTTATTGGGCACTCACATGCTGTGAGGGAGAGCAGAGTTTTCACAGCACTGCTGCAGCCTTGGGATGTCACCTTTAAACAAAGGCCTGATTCCACAGTACTGAGGCAAACTGAAACTGCAGTTTTCTAGAGTGTCGCTAACAAAGATGTGCACCCTCAGCTTCCCCAGACAGAGGGAGTTCAGCTTGGCACACAGGGAGCTGCGGTTTTGTGAGCTGGACACAGCCACCACACCGGCATGGGAGTGACAGCTTGTATAAATGTGAGCTGGTGTGCCCACAAGGGCTTTCTTGGGGGGTCATGAGGGGTCGGATAAACATTTGGTTCCAAAGCGTCCCTAGTGCCGTGAGCTTGGCTTGTCCCGCTCGGGTTACACTGGGGATTATTGCGGGTGTTTGACTCTGAACTGCTGGGAGTGACTGGTGCCCCAGTGCACGGTGTGGATAAGGAGAGGGTGGAATGGCAGAAATGAGTGTCTCTGCTGAATGGAAAACTGGGGACTTTCACTTTGCCATGAGTCATTTTATATTCCTTTAGTGCTGCTTTGCAATGAGCAATGTGCATATCAAGGAGAGCAAATTCAGGAATAGTGCTCAGTAATGAAGGGTGTTACGTCAGTGTGATGGGTGTGATGGATGACTAAAATTTCATTGTTCTTCACGAGCAGTTCTTTGCTGCAGAGTTCTTCACTTGAGAATTACTCTGATTTGCATGAAGAATACCAGTAAATTTGACCAGAATCATGGAAGAGCTGCAGAGAGAAGAATCATTAGTTAGAAAATTTCCAAAGCGCATGGTTTTGCTTACTTAGCGTGTCTGTACAGAATATATATACATTATGCTGCTGAAAGTGATGCACCACTAATCCCTCTATTTTTCAAGCTATTTATTAAAACAGCAGTTCCATTTGTGAGTGATTTTAAGAGAGAATCTGTGGATTTCTTCAGTTTTGTCTCTGTCCAATTCCCACAGAAGTCACAGTCTGAACATTCTTTCTCAGCTGCCTTCTTCAAGTAGCAGGAGGAGGTGAAAGTGTTTTAAAAGGTGATGACCATTTTAAACCTTTCTATTAAAACCAGCTATCCTGCTGCTCATCTTCCAGCAGATGCTGCAAGAGCTGCATACATTCTGCGTCTCAAGTCCTTCAGATCTCATTTGTTGCAGTTCTCCAGGATATATTAGAAGCACTGGAGTAGCTTTAAGGGGAATGTAAATCCCCCTAGCACAGGAGAGCATTTCTGCTCTTCAGTACTTGGCTTTTCTGAGGGTTGTATTTCTTAATTGCTTTCTGCCAAGAAAGCACTTACACAGAAAAATTGGTCACGACAGATGTATAGCGGAATCCAAAAGTCTGAATATAGCCAAAGATCTGAACTGCTGTTGATGAGAAAAAGAAACAGAGAAAGTGGGACATTTCTTTGAGCAGAAGGAAAAGGTAGGATAAGTGGATAAGTAGATTAGTGCAGAGGAGAGGAGAAGAAATGCTAGTGGAGACAATAAGAGGTCTGTTGTTTGAATGGTTCCTGGTGTCTGCAGCATGACAACATTAACGAACGATTTGCCATCTAATTACACTCTTTTTGTTCTGCTCAGCGCTGTACAGCACAGCAGAGCTTCTCCAGCCTCCCTCGCCTGCTTGCCAGGAGCTGCAGGAGCAGGTCCCAGCTCCAGGTGCCCTCCCCTCTGGGAATGCTGTTGCTGGAGTCCCTGGGTTTCAGGGCTGCTGTGGGGCAGCAGCGTTTGCTGTGCAGGAGCAGGGAGTGCTGCAGTGTGCTCTGGGCACCCTCCCCAGGCAGGAGCAGTGCCAAGGATGAGGCTGAGCAGATCCAGAATTTGGGGGCCTCTGTGCAAGTTCCAAGTAGTAAAATGCAGCTGTTTGTGCTTTGGAGAGCCACCAGCCCCCCTTCCTTGGAACAATCCTCCTGCTGTAAACCCGCCTTCGTTTGCTTGCTGGCTTTACCAAGCTGTCCTCATATCTACAGTTTCTCAACTTGGAATGCCATTGTTTTTGAAATTCTGTACCTTTTGACTCCTCAGCTATCAAAGGGATGCAGGTGTTTGTGTTACACGCCACGTGCTGCAGCTCTGCACGTACTCGAGGTACTTTGCTGCCGCTTCATAAAACACACGTTTCTTTGCTCTTTTGAAGAGCAACATTTCCCAAACTTGATATGAGACTATTAATTTCTTCCATTATTTTCTGGCTGTGTAACTCCTGTAAGGAAGGTGTCTTGAGGGCTCTGAGCAAAGAGTTTCAGCCAGAGTTCTTTGGAAAGCTGTTCTTGGAGCGGTGCCCTTCCCCTGCCGTGACAGAGTGTGCCTGGAGTGGGCAGGGGGAGCTTGGCTTGTGCTGGGCAGAGCTGTGCGCATGAACTGCCGAGGTGCCACACGTTCTTGTGGGGCTTCAGGGACATGGACTGCTCTGGCCACGTCAGTGGTGTCCCGAGCTCTGCGCCCCTGCCCCTGCTCCAGCTCTGGGACTGCTGTGGGAGTGCTGTTTGGGTACCACAGGTTACATGGGTTGCAGAGGGCAGGTTTGCTGTTACTCCACAGAGCAGATTATTGTGCAGAATGTTTCGAACTTAGCGGTGCTTACTGACTCTTGCACTGGGAATCTGAGCCCATTCCATCGTGCCTCACTGTTTTTTCCTTGGGCAGTTACAATGAAAATTTGCAAGAAGATTGTTTAATTTCTGTTCTGAGAGGTTTTTTCCCAATAACTCCTTCATTTCTTACAGAACATGGGACAGAAGACATCCTAACGCGTTTACTTTGTTCCCCACTTTCTACCTGTTCTTTCACTTCTGTATATTGATTCTGTTCCTATTTTCCACATCCTCTCACAGCTCAGGCCTGTTTAAGTATCTTGAGCATCAACTGCTTCTTCCTGCCATTGCAACTCCTTTACTTTGTCCACATTTGGTTTGTTCAGTGTCTACGGAGGAATGGATTCCCATCTTTCCAGAGGTAATGCAGCAGTGGTAACAATAGCAGGTATTCACTCTGTCCATCACAGATAGAGAGCCTTTGATAACTGAGAACGAGGAGCTGCCTCCTGTTTGCAGCCCTCCTGTGTGTCACACCTCTCATTACAGCGGCAGCTCAGTGGGAAGCCATTTCCTGTAGTCAACAGAATAAGCCTTAACTGGTTGTTTTTTCTCCCTGACATTGTCCAGAGTTTTTTTGGCTGCTACTGTGTTTCGGTGTATCAGATCTTGGCATAGGTGCCCAGTGTGTTTTGTTATGTTTAAATAAGGAGTGGCTGTGCAAGAGAAATAATTCAGAATTTAAAGAATTGCTGCTTATGCCTTGCGATTTGCTTAATCCGTTTGAGAACTCGTCCAGCTGTGGTTGTCCATGTGTGCCGGGAACATTTCTCCCTCAGCTGTGGTGATTCTGGAGCTCCTGCCTCATCTGGGAAATTGCAGCTCAGGACGTAATTCATAAATCTCAGTCCTGGTTTGGCTCCCAGGACCGGGGGCTGCCTGCATGTCCCCTGGCTCTGGGTGTCCGAGGCTGGAGAGCGAGGGGGTTGTGTCCCAAGAACACTGGGGGCTGGACTTGGGTCTGAAATGAAACTGGAGAGGGAAGGCACCAGGGAAACTGTAACCTCACACTGTTGGGTTGAGCTGCCTGGAGGAAAAGTCCGCGTTTGTTTACTCTGGTGGGAAGGAATAACAGGTCATTTTTTAGGAAATAATCCACCCTATGTAGTTTGTTCTACCTGCACTTACAGATTAGGAACAGGAAAACCACCCCCCACACACACACATCAATTAGGGGGTGTTTCTGTGGTTACAGGGCAGTATTTTTGATTAAGAAAATCTTAGTGAAAATATCATAGCCAGGTTGCAGAGATCCACTGTAAAAGTATAGTCAGTTGCCATTATTAGCAAATGAAGAATGGAATTTTAGTTATGCTTGGGAAGTGCTGCTGAAAATACTTTGCTTAAGAAAGAAGCGGTGACAGTGGCAAGTGGCAGAATTTCTGAAAGTTTATATAAATGAAAATTAATGCAGCTCAGTTAGGAAGAAGAAAGAAAAATTGCTGAAACTTGCCAGCTAAGAATTTTAGTATTCATTTCATCAAATGATAGAGGAATATCATAAAAGTATCATTGTAGCTTGATTCATGAGAATGTGATCAGGGAGTTGATAAGCCTTAGGTGTAAAGAGACATCTGTGATGGCTAATTAATACTTCTAAAGTTTTAGTCAAGAGCAGTTAAATGTGCTTTGTTTCAATTAGTAAAATTGTGTTTTGCTGCTAGTTTTTTTGGGTTTTTTTAATAATTAACAATTCTTACATGAATCCTCCGGTTTTTTGTGGTCCTTTTCATTTTTAAAGCCTTTGGTAAAACTACAGTTCAGAAGACCTTTCTCTCCAGGTGAGATACGTGATTTCCTGTAGCTCTCTGCGAAGGCTGCAGTGTTTTCTGCTCTTGTATTTTTCCTGTTGATGTGTGCAGCTGTATTGTATTCGTGCTGAGAATCGTGGTGCTGTCTGAGCCAGACAGTCTGGACCACTCCTGGAGCAGTTTTCCAGGGCTTGGCAGTGATGGCACATCACATCTCAAGTGCAGGGTTTAAGTAGTACATCAGGAAAATTGGCTTAATTTGTGCTTAATTTTTCACCAGGTGAATTTACTGTAGGGATCATATCTGCCTGCTCTGAAATTAAGTAATATCTGGGTTGGAATGCAGCATCTCTTTAAACAGTGCCCAGAAATAGCACACAACAATTTTCAGGTCAGGAAGCTGGGAACATCCTGATCATCTCAAAATGCCAAGGGAACTGTAGGTGGGTGGAGTGTTATTACCCAGCCTGGTGTCTGGCCAGGGAACCAAAGCACCTCGGAGAGCTCTGTACCCACAGGACTCAGCTGCACATCCCTGGGCTGGCAGCTGGCAGCAGCACGGGTTCTGAGGGACCTTCTGGCCTGTTCTTCTTGTCACTGTCTCTGTCCAGTGCTTCAGTTTGGCTGAGCCATGGCTCTGTGGTTTGCAGGTGTTGCTGCTTCCCAGGCCAAGGTGACCACGTTTTCACACGGGGGCGTTCCATGGGAACCCCTTTGGGATCGTTCCCAACCTTAGGAAATTTTCAGGCACTTCCAGCAGTTTGTCCTGCACTATTGGTGGTGAGTTGTAACAACATGCTGTATTGGTCCAGGTTTGGAAACAGGAAAAGTCCAGCCCCAGGGCTGCTAGGAGAGCTGTCCTGGTGATGTTGGACTGAGGAAGCAGCAGATAAGCACAGGATTGCAGCTTGGCCTGGTACTGCAGGGCAGCAGGAGAGCCTTTCCTTGGGAGAACTGCATGTGGTGGGGGTGCCAGCTTGTGTACACATCTGGGGGGGTTTAATAGTATTTTGCACATAGCTAAACATCTTAAACCCTGTGAGACCTGCCCGCTCCTGCAGGTCCTTCACGTTGTTGGTGTGAGCTTTTAGCAAAGTCCTGACTAACCTGTTACACCTCTGCTGTTTTCCAACTTCGGATTTCTATTCAGGCTGGAATAAAGCTAAGGGGAGTTGAGTTGCCTGCTGTAGTTGCCCATGTGCCCAGCTGTTACCCAACTGCGATGTCTGTTTAACCTTATGGTGAATAGTACATTTCACCACTCTTAGAGGTCAGGTTAAATAAAGGGTGCACATCTGAGGTAATATTTACCTTTTATTCCAGAGCTGCAATGAGCAAGTCTCCAACAGCTGAACTGTGAACTATTGATGCTTTCCCTTCTGGAAAACAGCAAGCTTCAGTGTTTGAAATGAACATCAATACAACAGTTTATTCATACTTTTCTTTTAAATGTGGCTCCCATTCTGTGTGGTCCCAAGTAAATCTGAGGTGTGTGTATACAATCCTGAGGCTCAGCTAAACGTTCTGCTTTGTACCGAAGTGTCAAGGGATGCTTTTCCTTTCTCTGCTGTTTTGGAGACTTAAGGGCTTTTAGTGCACTGCAGCTTTATCCCAGGCTTTTCTTCCTGGCTGGCAGCTTGGATAGGCACCGAGTTGCAGCCTGATTTTTACATGCATTTGGCTGGGGACTGTCACCTTGTCACCTGAATCTCCTGCGCTGAGCAGTTGTTTCA
The DNA here is from genome assembly GCA_013390045.1 of Picathartes gymnocephalus. Taxonomy (NCBI): domain Eukaryota; kingdom Metazoa; phylum Chordata; class Aves; order Passeriformes; family Picathartidae; genus Picathartes; species Picathartes gymnocephalus. Next base: position 211,551 of record WEKY01038455.1, read on the forward strand.
CATTCTGAGGTGTTTGGCACAAGTCAGAATTTCCAAGTAGTTCTGTTGGTTTTTAAAGCTTTTTCAGTCACCGACTACTGATTACACTTGATGAAGTGTTTCCTTTTGCCGTTGCCCTTAGTGATGCCTATCTTCTAATCTTGCTCTTTAATGATACCGTCAGTAAAGTACATGCAAACTCTACTACAAAGGGAAATTACACATGTATTTACTTGGTCCAAAATCTGTTTTAAGCTCATACCTTTTTTCTTCCAGCAGTTATTACTTATGCTACTTGTCCTTATCTCCCTCTATGGCCCACAGATGCTTTTCTGTATTGTATTATCTGTATATTTAGAAGGAAAGTCAGGTGCCTGAACCCTGCCATTCCTGCTGCTCCCAGGAATGGTCCCTAATCCTGACACCTGCTTCATTCACAGATTGAGCTGGAACATTTAATATCAGATTCTATTTTAATGTAAGATTGACTTGAGTATTCAAGTTGGACTGACTCCTTTTATTTTTCTTTATGTTGGACGTGGCATAAAATACATGAATTGTGTTGGATGGGTCCCCCGGACCTCACCTTTTTTCCATTGGCTTTCACTGGACAGCTGAGGTCTTGGCTGTTGTTGGGATTCAGTGATGACCAGGTTTCATTGCAGTGTCTGTGCAGGTGTGAGAGGTCCCTCACACTCAGGAAAATTCAGCGCACAGAACACCTGCTGTGCCTGGTGTGTGTGAGCCTGGTGCTGCTTTCCCGCAGCATGAGTGCATGAATGAGCGAGGTGGTTGGACAGATTTGGGTTTCCTGAACAGACAGGGGATATTTATGTCTCTGCCAAAACACTGACGTGGTTACCTTTCATTTCAAGAAAGCCCCTTGGAAAACGGGAGCGTCTGACTTTCTCCCCTTCCACGATAAACGTGCTAAACCAACCGGACGGGTGGAAGAGAGGATGCTGAAGCTTTGTAAAATTGCTCTGGAGTGTTAAAGGCTAATTAGGAAGTTTCGGGATAGCTTCTGTTATACTTGGGCTTTGCAGCAAGACTTTAACAAAGCATCTGAGCCCTGCCCCACCCCTGCCTGCGCGTGCTGGTCCTGCTGCCCGTGCAGAGGCCAGGGTCCAGGCGGGGCAGGAGCGATGCCGAGGGAGCAGTGGCACTTGAGGGATCACTCGTTCTGCTTGGCAAAGTCCAACCTAGAGCTCGGTGAGAATCTGCATCCTGTGCCTTTGTTGTGGAGAACAGATTACTCACTGTCTGGGGACCAGACTGGAGCAGGAGTCAGCAGTGTGAACCTGTGATACACAGCTCAACAGGCCAGTGCCTTGGGTGGCTCTGTGGATTTTAGGGACTGAGAGTTTCATTGTTATAATGAGAAATGGGAAAAAGAAGGCAATGGAAGAGGTTCCCGTGGCTCATGAGGTGCCTTTGCTGGAAGCAGGAAGCCCCAAAGTGAGAATGCCTAAATATTAGGGCTGCGGAGGCTTGTAAAAGAAACTTCTTTTCACAGAACAAAAATACTTAATATTCATATTCTAGCCTCCCCCCCTTTTCTTACAGATATATGTGTACAGTCCGGTGTTACATAAAGACTGAATTTTACAAGATCCCTGGTTCTTGCAAAGGCGACCATATCCGTGCAGCAGTAGATAAGGAGGTAATTCCACTTACAGAGTTGGCTGGGACTGAGGGATTTCCAGTTCCACTGTAAGCTACAAACACATTTTGTTGGTTCAGCTTCTTTAAGGCTGTTTCTAAACTACCTGAACACTTCTGTATCCATGACTTGTGTTTTTCTTGACCTAAAAGCTGCAAGAAGAGATGTAGCAATAGGTGTATATTTTCTTCAGGGTAGCTGTTATTGGAGTGACTGTACTGAAGCAGGAGGTGGCAAGTACTTGGAATTTGCCAGTATTGAAGGGGAAATACATTAATTCCCTAAAAACAGAGCACGGTACCAGGTTTTTCTAGTATTTGTTAGGAAAAAGATTAATTGTCAAAATTCTGTAATGAAAAATCTATTCACTATTTTTGCTTAAAATTGGAAAAACCACAGTCTCCTTAGTGCTTTTTGTGTTGTTCCATAGCATCCAGCACAGCAGGATGTGTCAATTCTGTGGGGATCACGAAACGTCATCCTATCTTTGTAGTAGAAACAGAATTCTTATGATGTTATCATATAAAATATGAATTTTCATATTAAACTTAATGCTCTGCTATGAGAAATATGTAAACTTGGCTCTGCAGCAGCAGCATGCACTTCCTGGAATTCCGTGCATAGCATGGTTATAAATAGGCAGCAGGTTATTTGGGAATCACTGGGGCTGATAGCTGGTGTCACAAACAGTATCTGGGAGAAACTGCACTCCCTGCTAGACGGGTGGGTTTGGAAGAGCACAACTGCTTGATCTTGAAAATTCCTGTCTGAGTGAATCCCGAGTGTCCCTGAGCACAGGGCCCAGGTTCCTCAGCAAATTCCCCTCTGCCGCTGGTGTCCCTCGGCCTCAGCTGCTGGCAGCGTTTCCATGCTTAGCCTGTTGTGGGTAACAACAACTCCAAATGCTGGAATTCACCCTGTTTGGGTGAGCTGCTCCCACAGTGGGTAAGTGAAGGACTGTCAGTCCATGAAGGGAGGCTCGGATCTGTCCCCTTTCAACAGGAAACCACCTTCTCAGTGCTTTGGGGGGCTCTGGGGGGGTTTTGGTGGTTCCCCCCAGGCAGAATTGTGTCAGCACCACCACACCTGCTGTGGGTTCAGGAACCTCTTTGGGGTGTCGTGGGAAATACTGGGCTGAGATAAATGAATTAGAACAACAAATAATGGGCAACAGTAAGGGGGTAGAAACCAGTGATTCCTAAAATAATGGTGCTCAACTGTCTTTATTTTTGTTTCATTGTGACCAGATTGATATTTATTATTTTTTGCTTTTCTGATGTAAGTTTGCTCTCTGTATGACAGACCAGAGACGACTTCCTGGGCCAGGTGGATGTGCCGCTCAGTCACCTCCCGGTAAGCACCAGATCTCTGAACACCCCTGGGCTGTGGACAGCTGATGGCACAGCCACTTCCCTTCTCCTAAAGCAAGTGCTCCCAGCAGAGCTTCAAGGACACTGTTCTGGACAAGCAAGCCCCACCTGCACAGGGCCAGGGAGGTGCATCAGCTGTGCATGGAAGGGACGCACTTGCTGTGCAAAAAAAGCTTCATGATGGCAGATTTGCTTCAGCAAGTGCATGAAAAACCAAGAGGCTGCCACAACTATGTTGTCTGTTCATTATTTCAGCTGAAAGTGAATTCTTTGCCAGCAGTAAGAGTTCAGTAGCAATCAATTGAAAGTAATTGACACAGGGTTTGAATAATTTTATTGTCAACAGACATTTAAGGTGTTTGGTTTGAGGGTGGTAATGTTTGCTTCTGTTTCTTAATTAATGGAGGAATTCAGTGGAAAGCTGGTTCTGTAATTCTGTAAAGCTCCAGTTGTGTGGTTTCCCCCCCAGCAGCCAGGATTCTTCATGGGTTGCAAAACTAGAGGCTAAATCAAATGCAGTTTCTATTTATAGATTTATAAGTAGAAATAAATATATATGTGTATGCATATACAGTGATTGCTTTAGGCCTAGCACAGACATTTCTGTTATTCTATACTGTTTTGGATGACTGACATTGGCTGAATGTAGTTAATGTTTTTTAAGTGTTGTGCATGTTAATCTTAACATTTGTGACCGTGCAGGGCTTTTTATGTGTGAATGGATGAAGTTATTGCAGTGTTTACATCAAAATAAGGTGTCAGTTGAGCATAACTGGCTTTTTGTGTGTGATTTTGACTTCTTGCTATTGATGGATGTTGTTGTAGGAGAAAAATGGCTTTGTAATGATTTGCACAGTGATGCTTGTTTAGATGTATCTGTTATGGTTGATCCGGAGTCAGCGTTGGGTTATAAACTGTAAGAGTGGAAAGCTACAAGGGAATAATCAGGAACACCTTGTGGTGACAAATGCGTGCTCCCTTCTCATGGGAGCTCTTGCCATCCCAGCTGTGCTGTGCAGGATTGCTTGGTCTGGGCTCGTGTGGATATCTCCATTTCTGTATCCTTACGCATAGACATGATCTAAATAGGCCGGGTGGAACAGTGGAAAGAGTCCTTTTCCCCTCCACGTTTTCCCTGGCAGAGCTCCTGTGTCTCAGAGAGAGCAGTCCCTCCTTCAGTAGCTGGGACCTTGCGGGACCGCCCCGGGCGTTTCGCCGCCGGCCCCTGGCCCATTCCAGGCAGCTCTAGAGTTACCTGCTGGGAAGGTGTGTGTGCACGCTGGCTCAGGGAGGCATGCTGTACTTCAGTCATCCTTCCACTACCTTGATAGGAGCCATTGGGACGTATTTGTTAACAAATTAATAATCAGCTTTCTCAGCCTGCTGATTTGTTTGTCAAAGTCCTCCTTTCTCCAGTACCAGCTAATTGCTATTGACAGAATTTGGATGAAACATACAGCTCCTCACTGGGAGCACGTCCTTGCCAGCTGAGCACTAAACAGCAGTGCTGAATTGTGCATGCCTTGGTGTCCTGATGAGCTGGTTAAAATCCGCCATCTCTGAGCAAAATGGGCAGTGTCTCACCCACAGAAGGTGGACGCTGGCAGGGGCAGAGGTCAGGCAGTGAAAGGAGAGGCTGTGTGGGATTTGGCTGCCAGGTATAACACAGTTCATGCTTTCAGTTTAGAATAAAGTTCCCCAATCAGCAGGGAAGTGTGTGTATGGATTCATCATCCTTTTCCCTTGGCATCTGAAATTCCTAGCTCTGTACCTACAGCAGCTGTGTGTTCACACATGTGAAGGATGTGACTGACTTGGTAAGAAAACTGAAATTCTCAAGGAATAGAAAGTTTCCAAGATTCCAGGCTTTAGGTAACTCAGGATTCAGTGGAAATCAGAGATGTAATCTATTAGCCTGATGTGAATGTTCTGTGTGAATGTTCTTTATGTGGCTGGACTTGTGGGCAAGCACTTTAATTTGCCATTTTCTCCACTGCTTTTACAGACTGAAGACCCAACCATGGAGAGGCCATACACATTTAAGGATTTCCTCCTCAGACCAAGAAGGTGAGAGGAAGGACCTTTAAAACATTTGAGGACTTTAAAACATTTCTTACTTCGTGATTTTTTAATTTGCAATTATTTAAGAGTTCTTAAATGCAGTGTACCTCCTTGTCTTGCAGCCACAAATCTCGTGTGAAGGGTTTCTTGAGACTGAAGATGGCATATATGCCCAAAAATGGTGGCCAGGAGGAAGAAAACAGTGATCAGAGGGATGACTCTGAGGTAAGGCTGAATCCTCATAGAAGGCTTCAGGGAAAATTGTAGAGTCAGCTGCACTTGAAGGATAAAGCCCTGGAACCAGAGTTGGCAGTTGGTTCTCTTTGGCACTGAGCCACTAGGAGAACACGCAGCCACCTTTGGGAATCCCTCTTTAATAGACTGATAGGGCTTTAGCTCTTTCCTCGTTGAAATGAGGTGCGCACTGTAATCACAGAGGTGTTTTCCTTCATTCCCAAGCATGGCTGGGACGTGGTGGATTCCAGCGATGCTGCATCTCAGCGTCAGGAGGAGCTGCCACCTCCTCCGCTGCCTCCTGGCTGGGAAGAGAAAGTGGACAACCTGGGGCGCACGTACTACGTGAATCACAACAACAGGACCACGCAGTGGCACCGACCCAGCCTTGTGTAAGCAGCCCTGGGCTCTGCGGGGTGGAGAACCAGGCTGGGGCTCCAGGCAGAGAGGAAACCCTGCTTTGTTTATGCCCGAAAGGGACTTCCTCGCCCCCAGTGCATCACAGAGACACAGAGTGTTCTGGGCAATTCGAGGAAGTCTGGGATGGCAGGGAAGGCAGCGCTATTAACAATGCACCTTAGAATATTAGGAGACAGATAAGGAATTTTTCAGTAAGTAATTTAACAGAAGTAAATTACTTTGTTTATAGAGACTGTTGAAGAGGTAAGGAAAAAAAGTCAACTCTATTAAGTTTTAATGAAGTTGAACAGATCAGCTTTGAGGAGATCCTGGTTATTATTCTGTGAATAGGCTTCATTCCCTGGGTGTGCTGTCAGAGAGGTCTGCAAGCTGTGGCGATATCTTCTCAAGATTAGATTTAGAAAGCTGTGGCAAGCTTACATTTTACAAAGTGTGAATAACTGCCAGTGTTAAGAGTTATGCTGAGATCATGTATTTAACCCAGCACTGCCAAGGCCACTGCTAAACCATGTCCCCAGCACTGCACATGTTCAAGGCTGAGCTCCATAGAATGCTGGGCCATCTTGTCTAGGCTGTGGTTTCCCTGCCAGGAGAGGTTCAACCATATGACCCCTGAGGTCCTTCCCAACCTGTCCTTCTGTGACATTTATGAAGTGCTTCCAGTTTTGTTTTCTTTCAGCTGAGGGATTAAACAGTCTCCTAATTATGAAGCTTGATATATGCATGAATGATGATTTTCATAATCAAAAGCATTACTGAGGTTTTGAAAGCAACGGACAAAGTGGGGGCTTAGTTTAACTTTGGTTATTTTTGTGTTCTTTTTTCCTTCCCCTGCTGGGTTCCCCCCTGCAGCGACGTGGGATCTGAGTCAGATAACAATATCAGACAGATAAACCAGGAGGCAGCTCACAGGCGGTTCCGCTCCCGGCGCCACATCAGTGAGGATTTGGAGCCAGAGCCTATGGAGAGTGGAGACATTCCTGAGGTATGGCCAAGCCTTGGGCTTAAGGAGCTGACTAAACTTGGAGCTGCCGTGTTTCTCACATGTCAGCTAATTACCACACAACACAGGGAGTCGTGGTTTTACAGGGCATTTGTGGAGATTGCCTTGGGAAAATGCCAGCAGCACAATGACAATGCAGCCAGAGCCACACCGCCAAGGTCCCGTGCAGCTGCCTATGGACAGCACTGAGTCAGTCCTATGTAAATGCTGGGAGAAACATTTCTCATTGCAGATTGCTTGTCATATATACATTGATAGAAACACTTGCACACTCTGCTCTGAACAACAGTGGAATAAATGATCAAAAGAAGGGAAGTGGACTGGCTGGAACTGCCCTGCGCTTTAGTTTTCTGTAGTGCCTTGATTTCGGGGGAAGAGCATTGTTTGTGCGGTGGGCACAGTGAGATGATCACACAGAAGGCAAAGGGGAAGAAGACTCGGTCTGTATAAAACCTGAACTTCGTTTCTTCTCTTTCGTTAGCCTTGGGAAACCATTTCAGAAGAGGCAAGTGCCAGTGGGGATTCCTTAAGCTTGTCACTGCCACCTCCTCCTGCATCTCCAGTGTCCCGGACCAGTCCTCAGGAGCTGTCTGAGGAGCTGAGCAGAAGACTCCAGGTCACTCCTGATTCCAATGGGGAACAACTCGCCTCTTTGATTGTACGTGATGTGTAATCTGTAAACCTCTAGTGCACAAATGTGCTATTCTTTGGCATAGCCTGAATCACTTCATACATGGGGAGTGATTGCTGGGCTCAGGAAAACCTGAGCATGCAGTTAAAATTCCCTTCCAAAAAATGCATCAGAGCTTCACCATCAAGCAACAGAATTCCTCAGTTCAGATTTCAGGGCTTCTTCTGTGTGAGTTTAACTTCAGGCTCTGCTACTGTTAGACCTTTAGTGAAACAAAATATATGAGAGTAGAGGGTATCAAGCTAGGAGTTTCCAAAGGAAAGGGAAAAACAAAAAAATGGTCTCTGTATTTGTGTTATGCATTAGTCAGATAACATTAAAAAAATCAGGATAATACAAGTGGGGAAATGTTTTATGTCTCTTTGATTACAAAAATAATTGTCAATATTAAACAGAACATCATGTTCTGATTTATTTATTTCTTACTCTTAGTATGATGTACCTCTGCAGTTCAAGAGATAAGAAATCATATTTACTCTTGTTCTCATGAAACAGCATCTTGATTAGGTGCCTTTTTCCCAAAGAGCCAGTGCAGTTGATCTTCCATGGGAATGTCACCTGGAGATTGGCCAGGAAGTGGCAGCTCTGATGTTCTGCTGGATCTGCATGCGGAGGCATTTGGGCTTGTGTTGAGAACTGCAATTTTAGTAGCCCCCCACTGGTTTTACTGCAGCTGTGTCAGTGCTGTATTTTCCTAAACACTACTCAGCCCTGGAGTGCCCAGCTGGACTGATGGGGAGGAATTACACTGTAGTGTCAATCAGACATGATGCCTATCTGCTTCTTTAGGGGGGCTTTGTTTCTAATTCACAATCATGAAGGATGTGTCTTGGGAAAAGACACAACTAATTCAAAAGTTAGCAGAAAAGAGGAAAATCACAACTGATCTTTTTTTTTAAGAAATACCATAAATTTTTAAGTAAATGAATTTTTAAGACTTTGAGCTGTCATCCATAGTTTTTGATTTTGGATATATTTCTTAATGCCTTATTTTTTTCAATAATTCATGAGTTTATTTGTGCTGACATTTCTCCTTCAGGAAAATGAACAGGCCCTTTTTTGTAGTATATAGGAAGTAGGGAAATGGGATATACCACTCTGTGGTAAAACAGGAGTAGCTAATTGTTTACAGGAGATCTGCTGCAGAGGTTAGTAGCTGTAATTACTGAATTTTCTGAATAACCATCATGTTTTAAGACATCTTTCTTCTTTTTTTCTTGCAGCAAAGAGAACCTTCTTCACGACTGAGGTCCTGCAGTGTGACAGACACAGTCGCTGAACAGTCCCAGTTATCCCTGGTAAGCCAGAGCTCCCTTCTAGTCTTTCCTTTTTGGGTGGACATTCTCTGATTCTGGAAAACACCTTGCCTTGGGTCAGCTCTAGTCAGACACAGATCAGTGACCAGTATGGGCATCTGATTGTCCCAAACTGTAATGGAGACCAAATTCATGTGAGCCAAAAAAGAAGGACATTCCTGAGAGAGGAAAACGTTTGGAGACTGACAAGTCACACTCTCCTCAGTTGTTTAACATGGAAATTTAGGTTATTGCACTCCTATGTGCAGTCTATGGAGAGAAAAAGTCCTCCAACGGGTGTTCCCAGCTGAGGAGGAGAGGGCAGGAGAACCAGCTCTACCTGGAACTGGAGCAGCCACAGGACTCTCATAGCAGATGTATTTCTGTGGCCCATAAGTTGATTTTACTTGCAATTTATAAATCTGTCTAAAATGCCTAAGGATTGGTGTTTTGCCTGGTTGTAGTGAAAAGGAGACTTTTTGTGATAGTCCTGGTATGACATACCTGGGTAGAATTGCAGTTCTTTAATCTGAGGGTCTTAGGGAAGCAACTTCTGCAGGTTTATTTAAGGAGATGGTTCAACCAGGAAAAGGTACAAAGATGTTTTGTAAACAAAACTTCTCTCTCCCATCAGAACCATGCACACTCTGCTCCAGCTGACAAAAAGTGGTGCCTGTCCCATACCCACCTTGCAAGGGTTGCAGAGGTGGCAGGTTTGTTCTCTCTGCCACCTCTCAGCAGTAGGTACAGAGACCCCTTAAAACGGGAGTGTGCAAGGTGTGCTTTTGAATAAAACTGGTCAGATTGCAAAAGAATATTTTTTTTAAATTATACTTTTCTTCCAAGAGTTTTTTCTTCATTTTTAAAAATTATAAATATGTCCCATGTGAATCTGCAAGTAGAAAACCTCTGCATACCAAGAGGTTTGTTACTGAAGCTGCTGTCTCTGCATTGCTTGTTCTCTCTCTGCTGCTCTTGGGCAAACATTCCCAGAAAGCAGAGGCTTTCTCTTGGCTGGATTTTCCCTGTGCTGTGGCAGTTATTTAGCGTAGCTGAAGCACGTCCCTGGCTTGGGGGTGAGCGGTGGGCTAGGTGCCAGTGCAGTCAGGCCCCCGCTGTTGCTCTGTGTGCCTGACTGCAGGGGGAACAGGGGCTGAACAGGGGCTGCTGTGCTGCTTGCTTGCTGGGTTTAGCACTGCCGGAGCCAGAGCTGTGCAGGTGGGGCTGGGAGAGGCCTTTCTCCTGCTTCTTGAGGGCCACTCATTTCCTGAGCCCACGTTCAAACCAGCAGCACTGAGAGCATTGCTCTGAAACATCATCTTACCTGACCTTAAGCACATTTCATCCTTCCTGAGCTAATGATCATTTCTAACTAGATACAACTAAAATACATGTTCTTCCTAAATCCAGTGCTCTTCTGGGATTCTGGCTTGGTTACCAGTGACTGATGACTTTCAGATTTGCTATTATCCATCTGACTGCTCTCTCACAGTAAATGTGCCTGATGCTTTGCTCCTAAAGATGTGACAGTAACCTGTGACCTTCTTCAGTAAATATGTATAACATTAATTATCATTTAACAGCAGAGTGGTCCCTCTAGGAGAGTTCGTTCTTCAACTGTCACAGGGGGAGAGGAGCCAACGGTAATAAAATTCTTTATCAAGCACTATCTCTAAGTAAAATGGGGGGACATTTAGGTCTTGTACAATGAGGAACCTTTTTTTTTTTTTTTTCCCCACAAGGCAGACGTGTGTTGAATGAAATACTGCTATTGAATGAAAACTGACATATTTTTGTCTCAAAGTTTCTCAAAACACTGCAGTTGCACTCAAATACTGGCATGGTTTAGGGACATGGATGTGACACTGAATTATGAGGAAGCTGTGCACTAAGGAAATGCCATGTGCTCCCTAAAAATGAAAGCTACAACAGCTAATTCTTTAAAAAGGGATACTGGAAGCTGCAGTGATTAGAGACATCAAATCATTGTACATGTACCTGTGTTTGCATCTTGCATCTGTCTTCCCTTACTCTCCATTAGACTAATTAATTTTAATTCTTCAAGCTGGTCTTAATTTGAGAGCCTTGGAGGTACAGTGATATAGTACAGAGCTCCTAATGGTCTTAGTGAATGCCAGTTTCGTCCAAGACTGTAGTTTGATCATTCAATAAAATTCTTGATGTGCTTTGCTGAAAGTGTAATACAAGGAAAGCAGGTTTAATCTATATTGAACTTTAACCAAATTATATATATTGAACCTTTAACCTAATTAACTGTCAGTCTGAAGTGAGTTATTTAATGGAAATCTTTTACAGTAACTATCATAAATGGCTTTTATGGATTTATGCCCTCCTAGAGAATTTGTTTCAGAGATAAAAAATTATATTTGGTAGGTTTGCTATTTACATCTGGGAAATAAATGAATCTTACTTTGGGTGTTGATGCATCATTCTGTAATACTGTCTATTTTCACTGATTTTTAATTTTAGAACCAGAGGAGCACACTTGCAAATAGCAAAGTCTAAATAAAATGCCTGACTCATTAGTGGTTAATTGTGCTAGATGAACCTGCAGTGCAGTGGTACTCCCTTGGCAGAACATCTTGTCTTGGTTAGACTCTTTAGAGCACAATATTAATATTTCCTGCAAATAACTGAGTTCAAACATGGATAACTCATCATTAGTGCAGCTGTACCAAGCTGCTTTACCTCACCATGCTGCAGTCACTAATCCCCCCTTGGCTTCATTCATCGTTTACACCCAGAGTCCCAGATCTGTGGAGGAATTGGGACTTTCACAGGATTCATGGTCTAAATCCTTTGTCTTCAAAGGCTCCATTCTCTTGGGTCTTTGGGCACCTGAGGCTTGCAGACAAACAACCTGTCAGCAGTAAAAGTCTCTGGTCACCTTGGTTTTGCCTTCAGAATCCCTATAAACCCCCTTCTTGGAGCAGGACCCAGAGGCTCTAGCCTTCCCATGTCTGAGCTGTAACTGAGACACTGGGGAGTGTTTGCAGCCCTTGCTGTGGCCTTCCTGAGCCCTGACTGATGGATTGGCAACCACTGGCACAGCCTGGGCAAGGTGTTCTCCTCATTGCCTGCCAGCTCTGTGAACCAGCATAGGCAAAATAGCCCTTGGCTCTTCAGGAGAGAAGGAAATTAGTCTGAGAGTCTGTACTTGGATTCTTCATCTGTTTCCCTCAGTTTTCTGTTCCCTGTTGGAGTTTGTCAGCTTCCTGACCCATCCAGTATCTTTTCTCCTTTCCTTTCTTGATTTTCCCTTCAGTTCTCCAGTTCCTTCTGTCAGCTGGGCTCTGCTCTTAACCACCACCTGCACTGCCTTGGGCAGGAGCTCTGGCAAAGGTCTCATGGAGATGAAGCAAAAACAAGAATTAAGTTTATTATCTTGCTGGAGCAAAGAATATACAGGGTAGGAAGAGATTGTGTCCTGGATTTGAGCAGGAGTCTTCAGAGGCCTTTACTGTTTCATGGCAAAACCCGAGAGCTTGTCTCTGAATTATGCAGGTCCTACATCCCACTTGGTTCCAGTTCCTAGCTCATGTGTATGAACTCGTGCTTGGTTATTTTGGGGACAGGAAGGGCACAAGAGGATGTCAGCCACATACAGTGGCAGTTCCTGTGGGCAGCAGGATGTCACTCCTCCGTTACCTACATGCTTCTCTCAGAACAGGGGCTGACTTGTGGAGCTTTTACTAAAAGGTTTTGTCATGCTGAAGTTGAGGCTTCAGTTTGGGGTTATCTCATGTTGTCGGGACATGGAGCCCTGAGTGCAGCATTTGTGACAGAGCAAAATGGTTAAAATTAACTTTCTAAACCCACAGTAGTTTCTGGCAACTGATTCAAGACACTCTGGGATAAAGAAGAGAACAGGACTTGGGAGATCTTGACTACATGGTTATTTAACTCTTATTTATCCATCCCAATTAAAGGAACAAACCCCAGCTCTTTAAGGAAAACTTACTAAAACATAGAGTTCCTTTTTATCATTATGTGTAGCAAAATAGAATGTTTGAGTGCATATAAACTTGTCTGTTTGCTGAATCTGTGTCATACTGACCCAAAAGATCTCTTGGGAGAAAAAAATTATTTAATTCAAAGGCACAGGACAAAGAGCTTGAATTAAATTAAATCAGAAACTGGATTTTTCCATATGGTGGTCGTGATTAAGAAGGGGATAAGTTAACAAGTTGTTTTTTACAAACAACAGACTTTGAAATGTTTTTTAGCTATTATAAAATAAGAATTCAGTGATTTCTTGCCTGAGCAGCCTTCTGTGGCTTACGTGCACACCACGCCTGGCTTACCCTCGGGCTGGGAGGAGCGCAAGGACGCCAAGGGCCGCACCTACTACGTCAACCACAACAACCGGACCACGACGTGGACACGGCCCATCATGCAGGTACCCTGCTGCATCCAGGGGCCAAACGCTTGGCTTGGCTGAGGGTCATTTCAGCTGAGGCAGCTTCCAGAAATCCAAAATTTAAAGGAAAAATCCTAAGCATTGTCATGACAATACAGATGAATCATAAAAAGCTGCAGCAGTTTGGGGTGGTTTTGGTTACTCCTTTTAATTATGTTAAGGCACAGGTTAAGTTGCTTGCTGCAAGGGAGAGAATTTCCAGAGGTGCAGAAGAGCTCTTAAAAGGAGGCAAATGTGTTCTTTGGGTTGAATTTGAAAGTTGGCTCGAGCCATTAATAGAACCATATGTTCTTGGCCCTTCCAGTGGAATTGCATTAAATACTTGGCCTTTAAGGAAATATGGTTAAGAAGAACAGTAGTGATGATAACAATGACAGCAGATTGAACGTATCCTACGCCTGGGCAGCGTTTGTGACATTTGTGACCTGGCTTTGCTCTGGCACAGCTCGCCGAGGATGGGATGGTGGGGCCGGGCGCGAGCAGCAGCAACCACCTGAGCGAGCCACAGATCCGGCGGCCCCGCAGCCTCAGCTCCCCCACGGTCACCCTGTCAGCACCGCTCGAGGTGAGCCCCTCCTGGCTGCCCCACCACAGCCACTCCTCACTCCTTGTCCTTCAAACTGGGGCTGCATTTCTTTCAAGTCTCTTTCAAAGGAATTCCAAATGCTGTGGACTGATGTTCACTGTGACGTGGCTAAAGAATAGCTGAAGTGGCTCTTTACACAATCAAAGCCTGTGTGTGTTTGACTCCTGACAGTGTGAGTCAAACTCCTGCCTCAGCTACTCATGGCTGTGCTGAAGAGAGCCAGTTTTTCGTTTCCTCTTCACGCTTAAGAGTTTGAAGAGATGTGGCTCACACAGGCTCGCACTTAAAGGCTTTCTTGTAAACCAGATAGATTGCCCCTGAAGCACAAAACACTGCTTTTGTCTTTCCCTTGGTAAAACGAAATAGGGACACATCCAGGGCAGGTGCAGGGGAAGGTACAATCAGGTGTAAATACTGGGGACATTGTCATTACAGAGGAAGGCATAGAACACCATGTCCTTCACAGCAAAAGACTGGGTGTGTTAGAAGGCACAGATAGAGCTAATTAAGTTCTAGTAAATCAGTCCCAGCATTTAACTGTAGTATTAATTACATCTGGAATGGAAAGCTATTGCTGCGAAGCCGCGTTGGATTGGTTTTGCAGCCCCGAGTGCCGTGTGAACAATGGTGCTGTTTCCCGCTCCGCAGGGCATGAAGGACTCTCCGGTGCGCAGGGCGGTGAAGGACACCCTCTCCAACCCTCAGTCCCCACAGCCGTCCCCTTACAACTCGCCCAAGCCCCAGCACAAGGGCGCCCAGAGCTTCTTGCCCCCGGGCTGGGAGATGCGCATCGCCCCAAACGGCCGCCCCTTCTTCATCGATCACAACACTAAGACCACTACCTGGGTAAGGGCGCTGCAGCCGAGGCAGCGGCGCCGTGGGCCCGTCTCTGTCTTCCTGCCTGCATGCCCCCGTTTCAGCGTGGCACTTGTCTTTGTGCTTTCAAGAGCCAAAAATGTGCGTGTGGATCTAAAATCCCTTGTTGAGTGCAGGCATCCTAAGAACAGGCCTGTGGTTTTTGAAGCATATCCCTGCACATAGCACACTTAATGGAATCAGGTCTTACATCACCCTAACTCACTCAGCACTGCAGGAATCCTAATAAGGCATGTTTTGTTTTATTCTCCGAAAATGAAAGAATAACTGTAACTTAGGAGGATTTCCAGGTAAGTCTGTGCCTGGCTTTGTAGATCTGCCTTGATCTGTTGGATTTACAGTTGCATACCTGTGTTCCAGGAGGATCCACGGCTGAAGTTTCCAGTGCATTTGAGATCCAAAGCATCTCTGAACCCAAATGACTTGGGCCCTCTTCCTGTAAGTGATGCTGTGCCTGTATTCTAACCTACACCTGCTCTGTTCCTGGGCACAGGCTGCTGCAGCCCTTCTTGGAGGCTCTGGAACCCTGCCGTGAGCTGGTGCTTGCTCAGGCCTTCCAGAGCCAGCCCAGGAGGCTCTCACTCATGGCCTTTTGTCTGTGCCACTGAAGTATTGAGCTTTGCACACACTTACCTGAGTTGTGTCTGACTGTGCTTTTAGATAATCATTTACTACGTAGGAAAACAGAGCAGATTGTGCCAAGCAAGATCTATCAGTGCCCCAGCATATTCTAGCATTTAGAAAACTGAATAAATTTTGATTTTTCAATGAAACCTCCATATTTTACAGAGTAAACCATCAATTTAATGTCAGAAGTGTTGTCATACTTGTAACCAAAGTATAATGGGAATTTACAGACATGTCAAATGCAGAGCTTTGCTTTGTTTTTAAAATACTCCCAGACCTTAAAGGCAGAGAGTAATGTGTGAAAGCTGACACATTCCTGGTCACAGCAGCAGGAATGCTCTTTGGCTTTAGGAAACAGCTGTGCTTTTGCAGTTGTCCAGGTACATGGAGCGTGTGTTAACCTTGGAGGCACTGAAAGGCCAATTACAATTTGTTCTGTTAACTGCAGGGGGTGAGACATGCAGTGTAGCCAAGGCAGCCTGACTTGTCACTGGCAGCAGATTGTTACTGACAGATTTTACCCCAGTTAACCCCCCTGGTTTGGAGTGAGGTTGGGATGACTACAGAATTTAACATGAGTTTCTCCAACATGATTGAAGTGAAGTAATTTCTCCCGTGTATTTTCTGGCAGCCCAGGCTGGCCAGCGTTGCCTGTCCCTACAGCCTGCCATCCACTCTCCTTTCTGCACTGCAGGCATTTGGGACGTGAGAAAAGGGACTGCATGAAAAGGGAAGCCCTGAGGACTAGGTTAGGACATTCTTGTCCCACGGCACGGGGAGCCTGGGTTACACATTTAACAGTAAATAATCCACGTGGCTTTCAGAAGGAGGAGCAGAAACTTTCAAACTAAGCCACGATGGACCATCCGTTCTCTGTGATTGTTTGCTCACAGCAGGAAATGGGTGGGAATCCTGAGGCAAGAGGTTTCCACTTCCCAGCTTTAAAAAATATTCCCTGCACAGGATGCAGTCACCTATATAAGATCTAGGTCTGAGTCTGCCTGGATTCCTGGCCTTGCCGTTATGCCTCTGGTCACTTGGGGTTTCTTACCTCATAAGCACCTTGGAGACAAGTCCAGTAGGTGTGGCAGGGCAGTGCTTCAGGCTGTGTGAGACTGGTACTGTTTCATTTACTCTCTCTTTCCTTTGTTTTCATTTCCCCTTTGCAGCCTGGATGGGAGGAAAGGATACACCTGGATGGAAGAACGTTTTATATAGACCATAGTAAGTAAGCACTCAGGTACTAGAGCAAATAGACAAAGGGAGCTACTAAGTATTGAAGTGAAAGCTTTGTGATTTTACTCTTCATTTAGGAAGCCAGGTGTTGATATGTGGAGACATTGATACCAGAGACTTAGTGCCCTCCTACGGTACTGTACATTCACTGGAAGCTTGCTTTAATTGGCTCATCAAGCTTTGTCCCTCTCTGACTTGTGAAGCATTAACATTTCCTCTCTGTGGTTTCTTTTGTTCTTGTTGATATTTTGGATTTGTTGTTGTTGTTGTTGATGATCCCATGGCTTATTTGCACTTAATAAATTAAAATAGACACTAGGAATAGAAAATAAGATGAGAAAAGATCCTGTAGCCACAGCTCCACATATAGGCAGTGGAGCAATTAGCACTGAGAAGTACTTTTCTCTGCTTTCAGATCTGTGGCAGTGCTGATTCTGATCTTATTTCCTATTTAGAGCATGTGAAACTGCACCAGCCCATTAATATTCTCCAGTTCTGTTAGTGGAGTTCTAGTGTAAGTGATGTTTCATTGTAGATTTGTCTTCCTAGAGCATCTCAGAACTGCTGTGTGAGTTTTGTTGGTGTTTGGAAACAAAGCAGCCCACAAAGGCTGGGCTGGGTCTTCCTACTTTTTTTTTTTCTTTTTTTTTTTCTCTGGTTGTTTTTTTCAAGATTTTAAGACTTAGGATGAGACATTTCTTCACAGCCGTAGCTCTCATAACCATCAGAGGAGGGTGCCCAGAGTTAAAATCTAAACTTACCCGTGTCTGACAGAATAAGTTTGTCCCTCAGCATCACTTACTCCCACATTTATCCATAGAGATGACAGTATGACAGTATTAAGTTATTATTAAGAGACTGCCTTTAAAGTAATACCAATTTTGAAATGGTATAAATACTTCTAACTAAACATTAGAAATAATATACTTGTCAAGCACCTGATGAACCTCTTCCAAACTTGAGTACAGAGTTATTACCTTTATCCTTTCTGTAATTGTTTTTCCCAACAGAGATCTGGAAATGTAACTATGGCCAGTGATTCTAGACTGCTGCCACTAAGGAGTCACAGGATAAAACTGTCCCATTTAAAACACCTGTGTAACTGCTGAGCCTCCCAAACTCTCTTTAAAAGATTTTTCAGTCTCCTAAAGCTATTTGAGCATGTGTTAGTCCCTAAAATGGAATGTTAAAGTCATACATTAATTAGAATTCCTCAAAGAATTTGTAACTGTTAGGAAGCAAAATTTATTTGCATCGGAATTATCCCTCTAGTCTCTTTTGATCTGAGTGGATTTAGCTTCTTATAATAGCAGTTTTCACAGAAGTTTAGGGAAGTTTTTGGTAATGCTGCCTAGTTCCAGCAAACGTCCCTTAGGTCCCAGCCTGGTGCCCAAGCACTGCTGTGGTGGCTGGGCTGAGGGGCCTGGAGGGCCAGGGGCTGTGCCACTGCCAGGACACAAAACCAGCAGGACAAGTCTGACAGAGGCAGCTGTTGGTCATGTCCTGCTTGCCTGCTGTGTTTTGTAACTCTGCTGCGTGGTTCTCCGGCGCTGTTTGTCCTGTTTTTGAGATGTGTTTCTCATCCTTGGGAGAAACTGCAGAAGTCCCCTGCGGCCAGCACGGCCGCTGGGCTGTCACGCAGGGAGCAGAAACAGCGAGTACTGATGCAGCACACAGGTGTTACTGCCACCAGAGGCTGGGGGTCACAGCAAACTCCTTTCCCTGGCTCTCTCAGCTGCCCCGCTCCCCTTACCTCTCATGGACACACTGGCGTGCCCTGTTCCTGCCCACACACACTGCTGCCATTCCTGGAACCTCCCAGGCACGTACTGGCTACCTGTTGGGAGGGATCAGGAGGGAAAACAACCACTCTGCAACCAGTGCTTCATGGACAAGGGCTATGGATACAGTGAATGGGTTCCCCTCGAAGTCTGTCCACATCCACCAGCACACAGTGATACTCACAGTATGCATCAGTGATTTACACAAGCAATTAGGGGGAAGTACTCCTTAGTTCGGCAGGAAGGAGCAGGGCAAGAGAGGGGAGAGGGGCTCACTGGAATGGGATGGGAGGTCACAGTGAGTCTGGAAAACAGCCACTGCAGCATGCAGGAAGGAGAATTGCAAATGGTTACTCAAAATGGGAATAATTAGCAGAATTTTGGTTGAAAAGGGCCTGAAAAATACCATCACCTGGTCCTGAGTTATCTCACCCTGTGATGTGTTGACAGGAGTGCCTAAATCCAACCTGGAGTAAACCCTTCTGATGCCATCAGCACTGGGAATGTCTGGCTGTGAGAGTTCTGTATCTGGCAGGGGGTCCCAAACTTCAGGGAAATAGTAGGCCCCTTGGAAAGGCAGGGAGAAGAGGGAATCCTCAAGGCTGAGAGCCTGGTTTATGACAGAGAACTGTATTGATGGGAAGACTCAAATTTTTGAAAATGTTGAGACTTTTGAAAATGTTCTTCAAAAAGAATGAGTTTGTTATCCGTGTCCACTTGGGATGAGACAGGGAATCCCGAGCTACAGTTCCAGGTGGTGTGGTTCATGCCGAGACCCTTCTAGCTCTGGAACACCATTTTTAATATGAAGTCCCTGTCTAAGACTCTGAAAAGAAACTCAGACTGAGATTTGTTGGTGTCATTGCACACTCTGAAGTATCGAGAGCAAAGAGCTGACACACTGTCCGTCATTTCCAGTTGTGTTACCTCTGATTTCACAGAAAACTGGCACTTTGATTTGTGGCTGCTGGTGCCAAGGAGGGGACCAGAGAACTTTGTAGAAGGCAATTCCAGTGAAGGGGTTGAAAATGGACAGGGCTGGGCTGGGTGTCCCACCTTGGTGGCAGCTCTGCTCCGTGCATCTCTGGGGTCTCTGGAGCTCAGGCTGGCAGCCCTCCAGCGTTCCCATACGTGATAAATAGCTTTATGGTGTGAAGGGAAATAAAATAGAATTTTGCTATTAAATTAACTAATAGATCAAATGTCTTGAAGTGTGCTTGCAATCCTTTAGAATTTTCTCCAGTTAACATTTGCTAAATGACACCTTTCAGATCCCAGTCCCTCTTAAACCAGCTTGGGATGCTCAAAACTTGCAGGGCTTTTCCAGTTCTAGAAACATGGAAAATGCAATCTTGATTCCTGACACCCAGTTCCTTACCCAGAGCAGTAACAAACAGAGGGATGGCAGGCCATGGGTGACCAACACCTTGCCATTACAGGTGGCACCTGGGGTGGGGTTTGGAGCATTGTCTTATCGTTGCAAACCCATTGTTTTGTTGTGATTCCATCGTGTTTAGAATCATGGGAGGAGCACCTGCCTGGGGGCAGGGAAGGGGAGTCCCACCATGGTCCTGTAGAACCTTTCCTGTCATCCTCCTGGTGCTCTTCAAAGCTGTAGATGGAAAGAACTGGGCTGTGTTGTGCCACTGCCAGCATCTCCATTGGTCATAACTGGGTGGTTCTCTCGCACTGGAACAGGATGGTTCTGCCTCCCTTTACCTTCTCATTAAATCAGAGTCTAGGAAAAACGTTATTCCCTCCAAATTTAAAAGTATGATACTTCAGCTGTCGATGCAAAATTTCCAAACAGTAACTTAGGGTGTCATTGCCAAAAGTTTTGGGTTCCTTTACCTGTCGGGCCATGTATCTCCAATCCCAGCCCATGTTCAAATGGACATGTTCCCTCACTCGTGCTGATGTTGCCATCAAAGCAGTGCAAATTCCTTGGGTTCTGGGACAGTTCTGTGTTTTTAAGTGAGTGTTTTCAACTAAACAGTGTGTTGGGGCTGGGGAGGGTGGGAGGACACAAGCCTTTGCTAACCCTGACAGAGCTGTGCAGTGCTAGGGAGAAAAAACCAACAGAAATTCACAGTGTGGTACCAGAGAAGCCATGGGATCATTTCTTTTGTTATTTGCAGATAATAAAATTACCCAGTGGGAAGACCCCAGGCTGCAGAACCCAGCCATCACTGGCCCAGTAAGTACTGCTGTGGGATTTCCCATTAAATGCCCTGGCTCAGGTACAGCTGGAACAGCAGCAGGCCCTGCCTGCTCCCCAGATCAGGGATGGGCAGCCTGGGAAGCAGGAGCTCTGCCTGTCCACACCCTAAGTGAGAAGAAGCTGGGAATGTCACACCAAGTTCTGGGCAGCCTCCCAGATGGTTCAGGGTTTGGGGATGCCTATGGAGAAGTGCTTCTATTTACCCATTATCTGGGTCATTACTGACAGTAGGATTTTACTGAGCTGGCAGCACATCGTTGTGTTAATCTTGGGATCTCTGGACAATGAAAAGCTGTTCACACTTGGGAGAAGAGAGGTGGGCCTATGTGGATTCAAAGTGTGAAAAAAAGACAAAAAATGGGTCCATCAGTTCAAGAGACATAAAACTTCCTGCAGGTAAACAGAGGTTTCAGAATATCAGCCTTAGAAAAAAAATAAACTCAGCATTTGACTTCAGTATCAAATTTTAAAAACATCCAAGAGTGATTCTTTGACTTTTTATGCTGGTTTTATGCTGAGTTATGCCAGTTTATGCCATTTTATGGTATTCTGAGTGAACAGACTTCCAATCCCAAAATGCTTCCTGGTGCCTAGAGTACCTTTTTATTCTGGGTAAATCCTTGGGACCTTTAAGAGTTTCAGGACACAGCAGATGAGCCTGCTGCATGGTTGCTTAGTAGCAATATCAATAATAGTCACTTGTTTGACCATAGTTGCTTTTAGAGGGATTTACCCATTTATCAGGCATTTAAATCTGGAGATCCTCAGACACAGCACCGTGTAAATTGCTAATAGGCCTCTCCCCAGAAATTCTGAGCATAAATGAGAGAGACTATTTGAGAAAGTTTGTTTGAAGGAAATGAAATGGTCATGGTCCCCTTGAGTGACTGACAGTGGTTTGTTAGTTTTTAAGGGAAAGCAGGAGCTAATCCATTTCACAGAAGCACTAAGGATTCATCTGAATGCTTTCAATAATAATATTTCTGGTGCCGTGACAAACAGAATTACTTAAATTGCATTTCACATTGTGTTTAAATAAAGGAAACATGTAGAAAGATTATTTAATGGCTGTAGTGAAGTCATATTATTATCAGAGTAAAACGATGCCATTTTGTGGGATTTTTAAATCTCTCCTGGCTGCTTTCCTTCATGGGTGGGTTTAGGGGAGCCCACAGCACGACGTGTGGGTAGCAGGGCTGTAATTCCTTTTCAGTACTGTGGGGTAACAAACTGCGGAGTAGCTGGAATGACGTGTCCTCCCACTGCTCCCAACAGGCAGTGCCCTACTCCAGGGAGTTCAAGCAGAAATACGACTATTTCCGCAAGAAGTTAAAGAAACCTGTGAGTAGAACCAGCCCGGGGGGGGGCCTGCAGAACACACCTGCCAAGTTACTCCATTGTGCTGCTCCTCAAGGGCTCAAGTAGGAACCAAAACCACAAAGCAAAGTCTGAATTTGATGGGTTTCTCAACAAAAAGCTTTTCTAAGTCTTTAAGACTCACCTTTTTCTAGATAAATGCAAATGCCCTTAAAACGGAGCACAGTCAGTCTTCCTCCTTCTTTGTTTTGTTTGTTTGTTTGATACTTTTCTTGTCGTTTTCATCAAATATTTACCATAGAAGGCTGCAGCACTGTTCTGGGACTGGCCCAGTTCCCCCACAACTTACTGGGATGTGGACTGAGAGAGCACTGGGAAATAAAAACATGGGGAACTGAACACCAGGTGTCTGATCTATCAGTAATTTGCCCATAGACTTATTTCTTGAGACTAACAAGGATAATTTAATCTTCTTTGACACAGGCTGACATACCCAACAGATTTGAGATGAAATTACACAGAAATAACATTTTTGAGGAGTCCTACAGAAGAATCATGTCTGTGAAGAGACCTGATGTACTAAAAGCCAGGCTCTGGATTGAATTTGAGTCAGAAAAAGGACTTGACTATGGAGGTGTGGCCAGAGAATGGTTTTTTCTCTTGTCCAAGGAGATGTTTAACCCTTACTATGGTCTCTTTGAATACTCAGCAACGTAAGTGTCCATTAAATATTTGTATTCTCAAGGGATATACATTACATTGTGCATAAGAGGTCAAGCTGCTCAGGGCCGAAGTTGCTCCTCCTTCCTGGGGTGCCCTGGGCAGCCCCACTGCCCTGTTCCTGCTGCCCTTCAGAGAGCCTCTGGAATTGTCCTTGAGAGCCCAGAAAACGTTTCCATTGTTCAGACAATATCCAGGGCAGCAAAACTGCAGTTTTTGAGGCCAGTAATGGTGGAGAGACCAATGTCACAGAAAAGCCTCTTTCCTCTGGTGCCCAGAGTTCCAGTGCTGCTGCAGAGCGAGCTCAGAGGGCCGCTGCTCATTCACATGCAGGAGTTCCCCAGCAGTGGCCTCCCAGAACTTTAAACTGAGGGCTGCCCAGCTTTGGAATCTTGGAGCAATCCGTTAGTGCAAGGGAGAGAGGGCATCTCTTTCTCACAGTGGGTTTGGTTTGCTGCTGTGTCAGCCCTCACGGGCTCCCATGGTGGGAGTACCAGGCTCAGCCCCTCTGGGGAGTGTGGGACAGACTGGAAAGGACTTGGAGACAGCCCCATGACACTGTGGAAGGGAAATGCCTCTAAGCACAAGTTATTTATTAACATATCTGAGTATCTGCTTATTTAAAGACTTGGTTCTTTAGCTATTTTTTTTCTTTCCCCCAAAAAGGGACAACTATACACTTCAGATTAATCCTAATTCAGGTCTCTGTAACGAGGACCATCTGTCGTACTTCACGTTCATCGGCCGGGTGGCCGGCCTGGCCGTGTACCACGGGAAGCTGCTGGACGGTGAGTCCTGCTCCTGCCCTGCTCTGCCTCTGGGCTCTGGGGAGGGAAATGCACCTGCCCGAGAGCCACAGGTTCTGGTCACAGTCTGGGACTGGCACTGTTGAGACTTGAATGGTGATTCATAAAATTACAGTGTCTTACTCAATAAGTGGGTTGCGTACAAAGTTTTGCTCCTTTCTCCACTCAAGTTAAAACTCCAGAACCAGCATAAGCACTGTCCCTAGAGGAAAAGCACTGAATTTGTATCAGTGATTTCCATGCAAACCTGCAGCCAAACTGGGAGGCTCAACTGCAGCATATTTTCATATGTAAAATTATTGCTGAATGATTTAATTACAATATCTGCTGCATTTTGAAATCTCACACCAGGCAGACATTACTGACCAGATTTTTCTGAGCCCTGGTGCAGCAGAGGAGGCAGAGGAGTCCTGAGCAGAGGAAGTTCACCAACCTGGTTTTCAGGCAGCTCTTTAGAGAGAGGAGTAGTGATTTTAAATGGAATGGAGTGCCCTGAGTTCAATTCCCCAGCTTTTGCCTGTCTCTGCCATTAATGTTCGGGTGGTCAGTGGAGTATGGTAGTTAGTGGATAATGGTTGAAACGGAAAAATTGGACTTTCTGTGCCTAAATAAACCGGAGCTGCTATGATGCTGTTGCAGTTGCAGGACTGTTACAGTCAGGAGGTAACAGGAAATGCCAGGGGTGGTGCCCTCAAGCAGTTGCACCTCTATGGAATGTGCAGGCGCAGAGCAGGGCAGGTAACACTCCTCTCTCTCATAGGCTTCTTCATCAGACCTTTCTACAAGATGATGCTGGGGAAGCCCATAACTCTGAAAGACATGGAGTCCGTGGTAAGATCCCATTTAACCTGTGCCAGTGCTTGCAGGCCCATGGGTTTCTACAATTCTGCACTGATTGCCCATTTTCAAACTGCCTAATTGTGATCTGCCCTAGGATAGTGAATACTACAACTCTCTGAAGTGGATCCTGGAAAATGACCCTACGGAGCTGGATCTTATGTTTTGCATAGATGAGGAAAACTTTGGACAGGTATGCAAAGGTTATTTACATCTTAGGACTGGTTATTGCCAACACGAACCTCAGTACTGAGCAGAATCTCATGGTGGTGAATGCATTTATCAGCCTGCACCTCGCTGTGTTCCCAGCTGGGAGCGGGCGTGCCACATTCCTGGCAGGGAGCCGTGACATCTCTGGGACAAGCCAGATACGCAGCTGAGTGAAATAGTTGCAATGAGGAGGAATAAAGGTGTCCCACAGTCCAGCCGGGGCACGGTCCAAGCGCAGGGACTGTCTGGGTTTCTGAGGTGGCAGGTGTTCTCACCGGAGAGTGGCAGAATGATGCCAGGGCGGTCCTCTCTGCAGTGCCTGTCACGGAGGCAGCTGGTACGACGGGAGGAAGCTGCCAGGTTTAAAAGGGTCACAGTCTATGGGTATCTTTCTCCATTACAAATGAAAATGTCGTAGACATTAAATTAACTTGCTTAGAGGCTTTTGTGACCTTTTTTTGCATCTTCCCTTTGTTTACTTCTGTGACCTAGATCCTGGTTCCAGGTACAACTGGACCTGGGGACTGTAGGACCTTTTATAAAAACTGACTTCAGCATTGCAAACCATGCACTCAGTTTCCTGTCAAAAACATTCTGATCCACTTTCCAGTGCTTACTGCCTTTTTCCTGAAGCAACATAAGGTTATGGATTACATGGAGAACTAGGGAGAGTATTGAAGCCACATAACGGAGAGGCTTTGTAATACACAGGTTAACTTTGGGCAGTTTCAATATGTGATTTAGCTTCTTTTATTATAAATAATAACTATTATAATTTTGTATATATTAAGTCCATATTTCATGGTTATATTTTATATAAATACATAATTTTATTTTTATAAATAATAATTATGATAAAATTATTAGTAAATAGCCAGCCTCTCTCCACCAGTTTTCCCTTCTGTCAGTGCAAGTTTGTTCAAAAGTGTAAATCAATTTACTGATGATTTCCTGATACTGTTTGTAAAAGGCTGCTCAGGGAGAGTGGGTTCTGGGAGACAGATGTCCTCAAATAACAGGTTTTTTGGTCTTCTGCAATACAGACATATCAAGTGGACCTGAAGCCCAATGGGTCCGAAATCATGGTAACCAATGAAAACAAGCGGGAATACATTGAGTAAGTATCATTATGGAATATGCCTGGGGGTAAGAAAGAGCAGGTGTACTTAAAATTGGCCCTGCTGCAATTCCTGTACTTTGTACTGCACAAGAGCATCAGGGATCATTGGGGGAAAAAAAAAAAAACAACTTACTGGTAGCATTGGTTATATCCAGTCAGATATAAGAACAAAGAGTAAATTAAATTACATGCTTTGTTCTCCTGAAATTCCCCCCCATGGAAACATATTTCTCCAACATCTGTCTCAAGTTCAAATGAGCCAGGAGGTGCTCTCCAGCCTGGCCCTCATCCCATTGTCCTCCTCTGCCAGTCACAGACCAGAGCCAGGATTCCAGTGCCAGCGTTTCCTACCAAAATTCGCCATATCAGAAATTAGGTTTAATTTTCAGCTTTCTCAGTTTTTCTGCCTACCAGGATATAAAACACTAAATTCACTTATACCTGCTGGCATTTTGAATCAGAGCCTTTTCCAAGGTGAAAGGCATTAAAATTGCTACATTCATACAAATTGGGAATTCATTTCCAGTGCCTGGACCTGGACCAACTCCATGCCTGGAATTGATTTTTTATGCCTGCACCTGTGAGGTGTTTGTGCTGTGGGTGGCTGGTACTGAAAGCAAGGTGTCCCTTTGATGCTGCAGTTTATTTCTTTATTTATAGGAGAGGTGCTGTGTCCTGACAGCTCTCCTCAGAGCTTGCAGACTTTGCTGGGAATTTTAAATTACTCAGTGCTCTGGAAGAATAAAATGTCTGCTCACGTAGGTACCTACAGGAGTGAAAATATTCCCACTGTGATTTGGTCATAGTCGCTGGGAGTTTTTGGTTTATTTCTTCAAAATTCCATCAGTCACCAGCCAATAAATTGGAACAACTGGCAAAAGCTGCTCAGTTCCCTGAACCTGCTGAAGTTGTAAATGACAAACTGAAAGTACTTGGGGTTGCTGAAACCTCTGAACACTTGGCTGAGACCTGCTAATGAGTTTGTTTTTCTCATGGGGTTTTGTTTCCTCCTGCAGCCTGGTCATCCAGTGGCGGTTTGTCAACAGAGTGCAGAAACAAATGAATGCCTTTCTGGAGGTGAGGCTCTTTAGCTCCTTTCTTACACAAAAATAGGGATTTTTTTCTAATGCAGATTTCTTACCCACTGGTGTCTGTGTGAAGGGAGTGGGGAGCTTAGCAGGGAATGCTAATAGAACACTTACATTTTATGATTTTACAGTTTTACCTTGTGTAAGAATATATCATCTTTCCCTTAGGAGAATAAGGTCATTCTCTTTCAAGTTTAATTATTTGAGCTTGAAGTAATTTGGTCATTGATGTTTTTAATTAGGATTTATGTGGGATTAGAGTTTTAACTTTGCTCTTCTTCTTTTTAGGGATTCACAGAACTGCTTCCTATTGATCTGATTAAAATTTTTGATGAAAATGAACTGGAGGTGAGTCAATTTGGTGCCTCAAGCTGACAGTTCTCTGACAGATGTGCCATGTTCTGGGCTCTTCAGTCATCCATCCCTCTCCCTAAAGGAATGTGCAGACACAGCTGCCTTGCTCAGAGCTGGAAATTAGATCTTTCTTCCTAATTAATAGATCTGTTCATTACATGCAAAGAACTGGACTTACTCAGGGAGGTGGTTAGGGGTGTGCCTGTGAAAGCCTGGAAGTAGCTTAGTGGGTCAGTGCCATCATGCCTCTGCCAGTCACATTTGAGCCAAACACATGGAAGTTGCTGTCACATCATGGCAGTGCCCAGCCATTCTCCGGTAACTGGAATATTCTAGGAAGAAGCTCCAGCTCTTCCCTGTGTGTGCATAAATGACTGAAGGTCAGAGCCCTGAGGGGCAGTGACACGTTGTTACCCTGTGAGTGCAGGGAAATGCACCCTGGTTAACATCCCACCCTTCTGCTTCCCTGCAGTTACTGATGTGTGGCCTTGGTGATGTCGATGTCAATGACTGGAGACAACACACCATCTACAAAAATGGTTACTGCCCAAATCATCCCGTTATCCAGTGGTTCTGGAAGGTAAGACTGGGCGCCACCTCTGACTGGTTCTGTAAGTGAAGGTTACTGCCCTTCTTTGCAATCATTTTTCTTCACGAAAACTGCTAAGAATGGGGGGCAGGACTGCTCCCACCTCACTCAGGAGAGGGCAGGTGTAGCTCCTGCCAGAGCAGCCCACAGGTGGGACCTGGAGCAGGGATAATACATTGTGTCCCGAGGGTTGGCTCCTACAAAGGTGATTCATGCTCGCTTTGGGCTGCTCTTTAACCCTGCCCATGCAGGCCGGGAAGAGGCTGAGGCTGATGGTGTCCATTTGCCAACAGGCTGTTCTGTTGATGGATGCTGAGAAACGGATCCGGCTCCTGCAGTTTGTGACCGGGACGTCACGTGTGCCTATGAACGGATTTGCTGAACTTTATGGTGAGCTGCTGGTGGCACCATGGGAATGCAGCCAACCTCTGACCCCACGTAGCACTGAGTTTTAAATGCTGATGTCTGAGCTCACTTCCTTGGCATTACACAAGCTCTGAAACCAACTCACAGGGCTTGGAAAGAAAGAATCACATTCCTGCTGCTTTAATGTACCTGTAACAGGTGACAAATCCAGCCCAAAATTGATGCCAACATTTCATGTTAAAAATAACATTCCATGTTTAGGCAGTCTCTACAGTGTCCATCAATTTCTGTTTCATGTGGTTTTCATTTTCACCCAGGTTCAAATGGTCCTCAGCTGTTTACAATAGAGCAGTGGGGAAGTCCTGATAAGCTGCCCCGAGCTCACACTTGGTAAGTCACCAAAGCATAAATTCCAGAGCTGCTCCTGCCAGAAGGGCCACACTGCTGACCATGCTCAGCTCTGCATCAAACAGCCTCTGATCCTCTGGGTCCCCAGTGCCTTCACAGACTGAGAAACTGAAGGATATTATTTTATTTCCCACATCCTAGTGAGTGGATGTAATGATCTGCAGCAAGTCAGACATCACCAAACAGCCATAGAAAGCCCATAAATCATTGGAGAATTCAAAACAAATGTAAGGTTATAAGATACGTTAACCCTGGTTTATAGATTTTGCAAGCATTTGAAAACATTCAGTAAAATTTGTTTCAGGAATATGGCTTTTTAGAGAAAAATTGTGCTGAATTGGAAAACTATTTTATAGACTATCAGTACAGACTGGGGATACTTCCGTGAAACTGACCATTCTATAGAATAAAGAACTTTCATAAAAAAACCCCAAACCTGAAAACAGAAGCAGAAAACCCACCAAAGACAAGCACAACAATACTACCCTGAACACACTCCAGAATCAACCCATCCTCTTTGGGTTCCAATTCTCTGCTAGCTTTTACTTCTGGAAGACTTTTTCTTGGATGTTTAATCTTTTTTCCCCCTAGAGAGCAAAGAGTCTGTCCTCTAAATCCAGACTTATCTTTGCTGAGCCTCAAGAAATCAGTCTTTTGACAAAGATTTTTTTCCATCATCTAAATACAGTGAGGGGCTTTCCGTTGGCTTTTTTCCTCTAAGTGATTCTTACCAAATTCCTGCTTCCAGCTTTGCAAAGGAAGGCAGCGCAGTTACTGGAGAGCTCACCTTGGGCAGGTGTGAGGTGTGCGGGGAACACTGTGGACCACAAGCTGCATTCTTAATCCAGACCCCTAATTATTTAACCTTTTCTAGTTCTTTAAAACTCTGTTTTTCCATGGATTATTAAGTGACTCTTCCTTTGTCCCTTCCAGCTTTAACCGCCTAGACTTACCTCTGTATGAATCTTTTGAGGATCTGCGGGAGAAGCTCCTCATGGCCGTGGAGAATGCCCAAGGGTTTGAAGGGGTGGATTAACTTTGCGGCGCTTGTTCCTCTCCAAGCACGTTCTGCTGGCTTTGGCACCTGCCCGAGGGACTCCGGGGGACTGTGGCAGAGCAGTTGCCCGGTGCTGGGCTCTGGAGCAAACCCTGGCAGCGTGGGGGCTGAGCCCTGAGGCTGGGACTGTCACCTGGGGTGGCCTTGCTGATGTTCCTGCAGCTGCTGCGAACTGATCACATTTCAGCAGGACTTACTCTATTTATGTTGTGCCTCTGTAGGCAAAGCCCTTAATAAATATTTTACACAATTTCTAATGACAATGAATGGAATTAATCATTTTACAGGTATAGTATTACAACTCATGTTTACTTCTTAATTGATTTAGACATTTTCAGATTTTATTTCATTACAATTAAATATCATATACTTGGAAAAATGAGCATTTTTCTTAATTTCATACCAGACTTTTTTTCAACGCACGTTGAGCCTTATGTTCCTAAACCATTAGGGGAGAGTAGGAGAGCTCTGTTGGAAGCTTTCTCTCCATGGGCTGTCTCTCGAGAGCAACTCTCTTCATTAAGCACATCACTATTGTTCTGTATCCAGAAGTATGGGCTGGATGTTGCATTTTTGTATAAGTACTAGAAGAGTGTCAAGGCACAGCAGAGCCCTGACACAGCATGTCCAGATCTCTGTTCTACTGAAACTGCCTCGTTACTGCCAAGCTGTACATGTGCTACAAAGCATCTGGGCTAGGGTTGGCATTAAGCCTTTTAGGGGAACATGCTGATCCCAGTCATTCTCTCTGTACAGTAATTCGTTTTCCATCCTTTCCTCATTGCTGTTTGCAACAGAGGTGTTCTGAATGAAATCTGGCACTCTGGAACACAGCTCTGTTCTGGCTCCTGTTTGTGTGCACTTGCTAATGAATCTAATTGACACTGGAGTTGTTAGTTTCTAACGACACCGACTCTAAAGGCACTTTCTGTACCACTGGGAAGGCAGACCTGGTTTGAGCATAAACATTAATGGGATTTTACTGCTTCCCACTGCACATATCCTTGTGGCGCAAGATCTGGCCATGGTGAATTTGGCTGCTGCTGTATCAGAGAAAACCCAACCAGCTCTAGACCTGAGCCTGCAGACATGTTCCTCAGCAATTGTTTCTGTAATTTCTTTTTTACTTACAAAGATTTATTTAATATACACTGCTGTCTTATCCATTTTGTTACCTATGACATGTTGCATGCCTAATCTGTTATGTCCAAGTTGCATCTGTTTTGTGGCGGATTAAAGGTGACAGATTTGTGCTTGCCCCAGTGCAGTGACATGGTGACAGCACTGCTGGAGCAGGGCTGGTTCCACTGACCTGCAGCTCTGCCCCGGCCCTTTCCCCAGCATCCAAGCAATGTGACACCACCTGCCAATACAAACTTCCACCTCACTGCCAACAGTTTTTGAGCCCTAGCCTTACCTGTGTGTCCAGCTTGCGCCCAGCCACACTGTGGAGCCTCGGATAGAGGATCACCCAGCCGGGAAGAAGCCTTACTGCCAGTAACATTCAGCAGTTATGGTCCCAGTCCTGAGGGAGATTAGGAAGGTACTTGAATGCAGTTCAAGATTCCTTCTCTATTAAATATGCTTCGTGACATTCCTGCCTGACCTTTTCCATCTGAGGAGTGAGCTGGAACGCAAGACAGTCGCTGGCATCAGAGTAGACAGGAATGCTGGACTGACTGCTTGGCTCTGGGGAGAGAATAGATAAATCCGGGTATTCCCACTGACCTGTACATTAAGCACAGCTGATTCTAACATGGAATGCTTTGAGAGAAGTGTCATACTCCAAAACTTGTTTTCTTTGTCTTCTCCTGGAGGATTTTTGGTGAAGTCTGATGCATCCATCAGGACATAGGGACTGCTGGGCCTGTTCTGGCTGTGAAGCTGCAGTGCCATGTCAGGCGCAGAGGAAGGCTGGCACCTGCTGAGGCAGCTTATGTTTAACAATCCACCATTCCTCCTGGTGTGCTCTGTCCTTCCCCTCTCCTAAAACAAGTTCACTAATACTTAGCTACATTAAAGCCTTCTCAGCCCCCTAGAATTACACAGTGCCATCTGGCTGGAAGGTTTTTTTGTTGGTTGGATTCTTTTTCTTTCTTCCTATAATTAAATCTAGACTTGTTGGCTTACCAGCTTCTGAGAGCTCCTCCTCAGCCCCACAGCCAAGCCCACAGTTCCCCCAAAAGTGTGAGGGGTGATTGCAGCACCGAGGCAAAGCTCACTCCAGGAACTACAATTACTGAGGAAATGTGCTGTTCCACAGCTTTATTTTTTCCAGAGTTTTTAGTTTAGAGCAGAAAACGTCCCCTCCCCTCAGACCCTATCTCCATTATTTCTGGGGTTTCTTCATGAGAATTCTCTGCTGATGCTGGACGAAAAATTCCCCCGGTTCTGCTGGGACGGGCGGGGTTTGGGGGTGCCGGTGCCGCGGGGGAATCGCGCCTGGAGCACCGGCGGGGCTGCAGCCGGAGGGGAAGCGCCAGACTGGGCTGATCGCGGTCCTGGTCCCGGTCCCGATCCCTCCTCGGTCCTGCGGGCCCTGGGCGACAGTCGGGGTGGGGCCGGGGCTCTGGGGCGGAGTCCCGTAGAGCTACGGGGGCGCGTCCCGGGGTTAC
>WEKY01038456.1:0-15889 GCA_013390045.1 Picathartes gymnocephalus
CATCCTGGCTGAGACAGTCAGGGGAACCTGGGGGATCTGATGCGATAGAGGTCAGATCTATACGCGTTCACCCAGTACCAACCCCGGGCTCGGTGCTGCTCCTCAGTATTGTGGCTTATTGTGGCCGATCTTTCGGCTGTATAATAAATTTCATTTCTTTATAAATTTGATTGGCAAATTTATTTATAACACTACCTTGACCTTTATGTCTCCTGGCTTAAGCAATATGTTTTTCCTTCAGGTGGGAATAATTTTGTTTATTTATACTCCCTGCAGAAGGCAGCAGTTGATAATGAACACAAATACTCCACAAATACTTGCTCTGAACCACAGAGAAGCCTCTGCCAGTCTCTGAGGACACCATTAGCATAGACACTGAACAAGAAAACAACTGCCACATCAGAGGTCTGACAAAGCCAACTGCAGCAACCACACCCATATTAATAAATTCAGACACACTTTTCACACCTACAGTAAAGGCACTTGACAGGCTCACATTGGGCCTGAATTAAGGGACTCTGGAAATCCACTCAGTCTGGTCTGCTGACTGGGGGAGACAGAGGAAGAAATTTAATGCAAAAAAAGGAAAATGCCTAGGCTTAGAAAGCCTCTGCAAGAGGATGAAAACTGCACTACAAACCAGGCTTTAATAACACAGCTGACCTGAGTCAAGTCACTGAGAGGCCAATTAGCCCCTCTGGCAAAAGTCTATGATGGGCGGGGCAAGCACAGCTGGTCCAAAACACACTTAAATACTGAGCAGGGATGGTGGGGTTATTCCAACAGTTGCTTCCACTATTCGGTACTCCCAGCTCACAGAAACCATTCCACCCCTCCCAGAGAAATGGGTGTAAAGGCAAGATTAAAAAGGGATGATCCTAGCAGCTGTAAATAGTTGTATATTAACAAGCTATTACTACTGCGAGCTAAAAATAGAGCGATACAATTTGGACAAGTAACAAGCATCCATGTCACCAAATATGAAGTAGAGTTGTACTTGCTTTAAATTGAGTTCCTTAAATTAGGCATAACGAAATTCAGAGTGAATACACCAGCCAATCTATAGGTATTTGTGTAGACAAAACTGGATCCCTCAAGCACTCGTTACATGAGATACCACAAAAAAGCTTGCATGCATTTCAATCTGCTGCACTAACATAATACACTGAATAAAAACAGAAAAATATAAATAAATTGCATTAAAATTTAGCACTCTCAGTTTCTCAATAACAGTTCTCAAAAATGTGTTTGTATCTTAAAATACAAGGTGAATATTGACTCATTAACAAAAATAAAACCCAGATGGAGACATGGTTAAAATAAACTGATCTTTCACATAAAGCAATTTCTATTTGTATTTCAAATATTCTTGTACGCAAAAAACTAAAGTATTAACCAAAGTGAGGCTAAATGAATTGAGTCTTGAACTGATTTATCTAAATTCACTTCTAGATGGACAGCTCTATTATATTCTTTTTAGTGCATGTCCCTGATTTTGTCTCTGTTGTTTTTCAAGGTCTCCTATAAAATAATTTTCAAGAGCTAGCTTTTAAAAAACTTTTAATGACTATGTGTTCAATTGCAATTTACTGCCTAAATAAGAAATTGAAATCCCATGGGGAATTTCTAAAATCTGATTTAAGAACAAACCTGTTTACAAACTACACCATATTTTCTGGACTATTAGCATTTGAACATTCGTCAGAAAACAAAATTATATCTATGACAGGTTCATTACCAGGCATGAGTCACTAAGAACACCCATTCTTCAAGAAATCCCTCACACAGTCTAGCATCCTTAATATCTGCCGTGCAACTGCATGGAAAAGCCACCACCCAAGAGGGGCTGCAACATGATTTTCACAATTTCACTTCTGTGAGAGCTTCTAAGTAGCAAATACCTCTCCTACACACCTCTGGTTGTGTTTGGAAACCCACAGGGTCCTGCAATGTCGTAGCTTGACAGCAAAGGCAGGCAGGTAGGCAGAGTGAACACAGGGAAGCCCCGCTATGAGGAACAGTGACAGAGGCTGTGGCTACATGGACACTTCTGACAGCCTACTTAGAGGATGTCTGGATGATGAAGTCTCTATTCTTTGTTCCCACAGGCAACTGTCATGTAACAGCATTCATAAAAAGACCTGTTTTTAGATTAATTAGAAAGGGCAAAGAAACCAGTTTGGAAGATGTTCACTAATAATTAGAAAAATCACTTTCTGATTTCTAGCCCCGGTTTGTTCATAACTGGTTTATGCCCTTCTGTTCTTGTGCTAACATTAACTTAAAATAGCTGTAAACTTGCCAGTATTTACCCCATGCTCTATTAGTACATGGCAGCAACATCTGCTCTCAGCTTCCAGTCTACTAAGCTGAGCCATACTTGTTTGGTCTCATCTCACACAACCTCAGCACCTTCCCTCCCTGGGCTGCCTTGATATCCCCTCTCCAACTTCTATTCTCTGTTGTTTGCAATAGTCCCCATTTCTTCAAACCATTTGCTGGTTTCCTACATGTCAGATTAGAAATATTACAGAAATACAGGCAGAAGAGACCTACTGCCTACCTGGTTTGCCACAGTGTAGCACAGAGCACAAATCAATTAATAATTTTACTAATTTCCCATTTGCCAGGCAGTAAGGCTTTCTTTCACAGCGATGCGTTTATAGTTACCCAGAATAGCCCTTCTTTCTCTTACTGATCCAATGCATAAGCATGGTTTAAACAGCATCCTTGGGGCTTAAACTGGATATCCTCCTGTTTTGAGTAGATACTCCCATAGCCAAGAGGGTAGCACCACTGCTCACCTGGTACTACTACACCATCCTGCAAACATGAAGGCAAGAGCCACCCAGCATAGCAAGAGACTTGCACTCAGATTTACCTCAGCCTTTCCAGCACCTGGCACCTGCCCACTTGAGCAACAGATGAGAATCTCAAGCTACATTTGGGATTTCACCCCAGCTTTATGCCTAAATTATCTTTAGTTTACAGCACACAAAGGATAGAGCTGTCAACAACCTCAGGAAATTCCTCCTGCAGAACAGATATTGATACACTGATGTTCTCAAGTGCCTTGCAGCAGAAGAGGTGTGTTACATACCCAGCTCACAGACTGCCAGGAAAGGCTGCAGGTCTTTTCTTACAGATTCAAAAGCCAAGGAGAGGAAGAAATTGTCCCTCCTTTACCACCTCCAGGTTTCAAATTAAACCAATGGGGAACCACTGAAAAACACTTTTGAAAGTGTCTGTAATTAACCATCAAAGCAACAGAAATAAAACCACAGTTTGACCCAGATCTAGCTCATCTAATCAGTCCTCCACAATCAGTCACAAAACTGTCCAGACTCTAAAATATGAGCAGACAGCATACGGTATGTGCATGTCCATTATGTGCCTTAAAAATCCCATTTGAATGGCAAGAAATGAGTCTGGATGCAAAGAAAGTTCTTGTTAACTCAGAAGAGTTAACCTGGTAAGAACTACATCCTAATAGGCAGCATTCACCTGCTGTATCACAAGACCTTCAAGTGGCTTGAATTCCATGCAGAAAATAAAAATGCTACTCTATTTCCAGCTGACACACCTGAAGGATGGGATGACACCCAGAGGAACCTGGACAAGCTCAAGGAGTGGGCCCACAGGAACATCATAAGGTCTAATGAGGCCAAGTGCTGGTGCTGCACCTGGGTCAGGACAGCCCCTGGTACCAGCACAGGCTGGGCATGAACAGACCCAGAGCAGCCCTGCCCAGAAGGACTTGGGGGTGCTGTGGGTGAGAGGCTGGACATGCCCCGGCCACGGCACTCGCAGCCCAGAGAGCCAAACGTGTCCTGGGCTGCATCCAGAGCCCCGTGGGCAGCAGGGCAGGGAGGGGATTCTGCCCCTCTGCTCCGCTCTGGTGAGACCCACCTGGAGCTCTGCATCCAGAGCTGGGATCCCAGCACAGGAGGGACAGGGACCTGGTAGAGCAGATCCTGAGGAGGGTACTGAAAACGATCAGAGGGCTGGAGCACAGCTGAGAGAGCTGGGATTGTTCAGCCTGGAGAAGACAAAGTTCCAGGGTGACCTGACTGTGGACTTCCAATACCTGAAGGGAGTCCACAAGGAAGATGGAGAAGGACAAATCACAGGTGACAGGACTAAGAAAAATTGTTTCAAACTGAAAGAGAGTAGGTTTAGCCTAGACATTAGGAAGAAATGCTTAGTTGTGAGGATGGTCAGGCCCTGGAATAGGATGCCCAGAGAAGGTGTGGATGCCCCATCCTTGGCAGTGTTTAAGGCCAGGTTGGACAGGACTTTGAGCAACCTGGTCTAGAGGAAGGTGTCCCTGGCCATGGCAGGGGGGTTGGAATTATATCATCTTCAAGGTCCCTGACAATCCAAGTCATCCTATGATTCTATGATTCAATTTTACATACTATGTAGTACCATGCAGAACTGGACTACCGATGTCTTCAGACATTGTATTGTGCAATATTAACAGCTTTTGGACTTATGAATACCACTCTTGCAATAGGGGGAAAACAAAGTAATCACCTTACTTCAATCTGGATGCACGGTACTGGAAGACTCCAGTTACACAACCCGTACATGACTCCAAAAACTGGCTCAGAAGGCAACCCTGCCCTACATCTAAACACATGTAACAACACAGCTTGGAAAACAAGAAACAACTGAAGGAAAAGCAATACTACAAGAAAAAAATTGCAAAGTCCAAGCCCCTTTTTTCTGACCTTCTGGCTTTTCCTATGAAGTTATGTTATTATTCAATGCATTTGTTAACATTGCACGAATAGTTATTGCTTCATTTATGATGCTCTCAGCCAGCGCTGGTTAGCTCATCTTTTCTCCAACTCTTGTGCTTTGTAAGCTGAAGCTCACTGCTATCTCTCTGGTGCAGCATTTCTTGTACAGATTGCTTCAGAAATACACAGAACTGGGAAATTTCCCCTCCTCCCACACAGATCCTTAAAAATAAGAGTGTGAAGTCTGGCTCTCCCAACAGCCAGTGCTATTTTTAAGGGCTGCGTATGTGGCAGGTAGGAGTCCCCCCACCCACCCCTCCCATTGCACCCCTATTTTGAGTAGAAGCAACTGGCCTACTCCAGTGTCAGATGAAACTCTCACAATTTTTACTGATACGCATCGTGCACGAGTGTTGCGTCAAGGTGACCAGGACACCACAGGTTTCTGTGCCCCATTCCTAATCAGACACAACCTCTATCACCAGAGCACACTACTGTAGTTCTGTCTGCCATTATATCCCCAAAACAAAATTAAAGGAGGGAGTTTTGCATAAGGTGAACATGCTTGTCTCGGCACCGTTTCTAGTGTTCTTCTACAGCCTTCAGTACATACTACTTAGAGGACTTGGTCCATTCTTCATACAAATCTGGGTTTCATTTTTACTGAAAGCTTCACCACTGCAGCACGTCCTGAGAAAAGACAAGAAGACCTTCTTGGTCAAGAAGGTTTTTGGAAGCATCTTGGTACAAATGTGAATGCAAGCTGGGCAGCTTCAGACAAGAGTAAAGAGCCTACTGTAGTTCACCCCAGTTCAGAGGGATGAGCTATGTGCACACAGATAGTTCCTACAGCCTGCCACCCTCAGGTCACTTCTGGACATAACCACCACAGAAAATGCTGTGACCTGACAGCCTACAATAAATGTTGCCAGAGAAAAAAAGGCAGATATCACGGATACACAGTCTTACCAAGAATGCAGGAGTTGTACAAGATACAGATCATTTATCCACATCACCAGCTCACTGCTGCCACCCACATCTTGCCCTCTGATCAGCAGAGGCACACTTGCATGGAGAGGAAGAAAGGTGACTAAGAGACCTTTTCCTTCAGAAAACATCAACTTGTCACAATGAAAATTTGCTTTACAGGACCACAATGAATTTGAATATTTCTTGGTCTAAGATATCCAAACAGTTGAGGGAGTGTAGAGAAGAGTCATTCCCTGGAGGACAGATACATCTCAGCAGTCAATGCACTTTTCTAAACCACAAGAGACCTATTCCTCCCTTATTCTAGACACACCTACCTTAAAAAAATTAATAGGTATAACGACAGTCTATTTGCAACCAATGGTGTCATTACGACCTTAGAGAAGCACAGAATTCAGCCACACTGGAATACTTGAACATAATGTGCAGTACTGGTAGAGAAAAAGAGATGCACCTGATTGTGGAAATGTACGTGTGTGAAGAGGCGATGTGAAACCACTACATACCATGTTTGCAAACTATATCCCAGATGATGCACAAACACCTTCTCTTTCTTTTTAAGGAACTCGGAATAAACTTTGGAAGAAAAGCAAACTATTCTTAGATTCCCATTTAAAGGCTTCAAAAGAATTTTGACTCACAGGTATGTACAGTTTACAACACAGGTCTAGAGAAGCAAAACCCCCTGAATTTGTTTGGGGTTTTCTCCAACCAGCAACAAGAACATATGGAGAAAACTGAAGGGGACAGATGCCCAGTGTGCCAGGGGATACAGATCAACACCAAAACTGGCTTTTAGTGGAGAAGAGTGTCAATATATCGATACGTTCAGAAAAGCTTGCAGAAAGTTCTGTTAGCAACTGAGCAGGCTCCAGGCTGCTGTGGTCATTATGGAAAACATTGCACATTGCTTCACAAAAGAGCATTTCTCTTAATTACTCTAAAAGGGAAAAGCCTGCTATCTTTTCCACTGGAGGCAAGGTTATTGTCCTGGTTTGAAGGACAGGTGTCTGCTAGG
Organism: Picathartes gymnocephalus; assembly: GCA_013390045.1. Taxonomy (NCBI): domain Eukaryota; kingdom Metazoa; phylum Chordata; class Aves; order Passeriformes; family Picathartidae; genus Picathartes; species Picathartes gymnocephalus. The sequence goes on from WEKY01038456.1 coordinate 6,754, forward strand.
GAAGGCAGGAGCCTCCCTTGGAATGGAGAATGTAAACCCCTTCCCTCCAAATTACTGTAATTTTGAAATTAAGGGGCTCTCAGGTGAGGATATAGGAATAGGAGTAACAGTTCTTTACTAGTATTTATCATAAAGTGAACAAACAACAACTCCTATGGCATTAACAACAAACAGAACCAGGAACCCGGTCCCAGCCCCCTGGGCCTGCAGGCACTGTCCCCTTGGGTGCAGTGACGGTCACAGCTGGCAGGGGGCGTTGGTGGCACTGGGTGGGCAGGGCAGGTGCGATGATTCCCCCGCGGCTGCAGGGGGCGCTGTGGCGCGAGCTCCAGCAGACACGGGGCACGGCCGGGAGGGGAAGGGCTGGAGGACAGACGGGCTTTGCTTCAGGAATGCCCCTGGGGCCGTGGATCCCGGTGCCCCAGCAAAACTGTCAGAAAAACAGCAAACTGGGACAGTAGNCCCAGAGCAATGCCGATGGAGCCGCAGGGGGCAGGGCAGGGGCAGCAGCCCGGCTCCCAGCCCGGCAAGGAGAGGTCAGCTCAGGATGCCGGGCCCCCCGAGCAGATGGTAAAATAGGTCTCAGTTCAGAGCAAGGGTTCACTCACGACAGAAGAAACAGCTCCACGTGAAGGGTCCAGCAGCCGCAGCAGAGACTCCTCTCTCCCCAAAAAGGCAGAGCAGCACCTCCTGTTCCCCTCCGAAGCGCAGCTCCAGCTCCCCCTGGCTGCCCCCACCCCTGCCTTTTATCAGCCCCTCTCCTCCGGGGCTTGGCCACAATCCTTTGTTTTTCTTAAGTACCCAGTACTTAAGAGTTCATTAGCAACTTAATGGGAAAAAATTCTATACGTTAAAGGGAACAAAAGGAAAGAAAAAACCTAACCCCCAACAGTTATCAAACAGCTGCTCAAAAATCCCAACAGCAGCTAATGAAGGCACAATGCTATTTTCTGCTGTGTACATACAAATAATTATCACTTTGCTCTAACATAACATTCATTGCAAAGCACATTACAAATTATAGTAGGTCCCAGGGAATCTCAGAAAAGATAAATAAAAATGGCTTTTATCCCAAAGAGATGTGAATATGCAGGTATTTTATTTAAGACACTTGGAGAAGAAAGAAGCTTTCCCTGGTTTGAGTACAGCCTGTCAGCTGAATGTTTCCTGACAGAGAGGCAAGAACCGACAAACACCAGGGAATCACCCCACACTAAAAGCTGCCTCACAAAGGGCTTTGGAGAGTCTCACAAGACTTGCCAGCCTGCAAACTCAGATGCATCAGAGAGAACCAAGATTATGGCATGGGGAGACAGTCTCCACTACTTTTGTATCTGAATGCTTTCTAAATAACAACTATTGTTGTGCAATCTCTAAGAGATCTAAAAGCTGCATTTGCAGAAAGGATTTGACTACCATAGCCATCTAACACCAGACAGTCTGCAGTACTGCTGGCAGCAACCCTCAGATTGTGCCTGACCAACAGGATCTCCACCTGAGTGTAGGAACAGCAAATTCACGATCACAAGAGTATTCTACGGATCCCCACCAACACTGAGCCCCAGGACACTTGATGAGGAATGTTAGTATTTTGGTGGAGGTTAAGATAACTTCCATAGATCATTAGATAGAAAAGAAGGAAGATATTTAACTGGAGATGTACTTCTGCATGAAGAGAAGTTTCTAGCAACTCTCTGTTAGAGTCACGGTGCTTCAGTTTGCTTCTTTGCCACTGTGTGGGAGGCTTTGAAAATGCAGAGCTTACTCATCTTCACGGGACTGATAAAGAGACACCTAGGCAACAAAGCTTAAGAGAAATAAAATGCCAAAAGTAAACTATTGAATGGACTGCAAAATCCATGAGAGGTGGAAAGGGACAGCTTATAGGCTTTTGGTGACTGGCTCAAAGCAGTTTGTTCTCCACTAACCAAATGGGCTGGTGCACAGAATATGGTTTTACTGGTCAGAGGGCCTGGGTTCACACGTAGGGGTTGATTTCAATCACACAGGGACAGGCAGGTAACTTACAAAGTTGCAACCAAAAATGGCACTAGACTCTCCTGGTCTCTTCACCATGAGTTTAAGTCCTGCAAGGGTTCCTTAGGGCATCCTGCTGTTGCTAATGAAAGGAATAGCGGTGCTTTGCACCAGCAGCTTGCTTTCTCAAAATCAAAATAGGGCTTCACACTACAAAATCATCAACACGGCACCCTCCCAGGACCAGGGTCTTTAAAACTGAGACCCTCATGGTTTTTAAATATTTGCAGTTACTTGATCAGAGGTAAAGCTATAGAACATGGATCTAATCAGACTACGGATATGACTGGGTACCCATAACACTAAAGGAAAATCTCCTTTAGTCCTTGCTACTGCAGGTGATCATCATAGTCCAGAAAACTACTCTCATGAACTACATCTGCCATCTCAGTATGTGATCTGATTATGTATCAATCACAAAGAACATACTATTAACATTTAATAGGAAAAGACAAAGGTTAAATCAAAATAATTGATATAAAATGGCATTGTTTAAAGAATGAGGAAACACTGCTCCAGTTACTTTGGTTTTGAAACAAAACGAAGTCAACTGATGTATTTAATATGCTGACATAAAGGAGGAAAATGGTGCTTAAGACTTTTTCCCCTGTAAACAAATTCAATGTAAGTGGAGAAAATCCCAGATCTCATATCCTCTTCTAATATTTAAATACACTTGAAAGAGCTGGTAAGAGAGGTAATTTGATGATTTGACAGAATTTTTGCTCTTCTCGGGTCTGCCATTTCTTCTGTTGTACAAAAGTCAGATTCAAATTTGTATAAGTTTAGAAGTCACACAGCCGTGTCCCTAGCTGGAGGCTATTTCATTTACTGAGGGCTGGAAGTTGAAGATGCAATAGCTACGTGTTTGTTCTTCTTCTGGAAAAGAAGCTCCCACTGAGGGACCACAGCAGATGAGCTATCAATTAATCCCTCTTTGTAGTCGAAGTTCTAAGTGTGAAGGTGAGGATTATTGAGTCATTCCTTGCAGGGCTGAAAATCCTAGCTGATTCTGGCATAATTAAGCTTCCTCTTCACAAAGAACAAGAAAAACAGCAGAAGTGAAGAACAAAACGTACGTGCATGCTACAACAAAGCTTTTTTAACATGCACAGTTACAAATTCCTGTGCCATTTTGTAACTGTCAAGTCTTAATTAAAATACTACATTTCTCTGACTCACGGTCAGAATGTAGGATGCATATACATTATTCACATGAATATTAATCATTTTCCAGGTAGGAGGCTGAATTGCTCAGGGGATTTATAATCACATCACATACGGAAACTTCTTGGGTGTCTTTCTTTTTTTGACTTTTTCTTTATTCTTTCAAATTTCAGTCAGATCATTAACAATTAAGGGCTGCAAGAATCATTTCAGTAGTCTATGTGATAGGAGTCCAGCCCTCAGATCTGTGAGGTGGAGCTCTATGTGTATTCATGAAATGTTAAGGCACATGGACAAAGAGGAGCAGAGAAATGTGCTGGAGACTTATGTTTGAACACTAACGACATAACCACCTGCTCTGAAGTGCTGGAACAAACAAGGATAGTCTTCTTGAAAGCTCCTAGATAGTGACAGAAGATGGAAAGATGTTAATACAGTGATCAGAGAAATGAGACATGATCTTTTCTAGCTACCAAGAGAATCACTTGGTTAAGACTACCACCACAGGGACCTTTAAAATCCTGATCCTCATCTGAAAGTCTCTTTGTATCACTGACTCTCAAACAAAATCTGTGAACAAGATGATGACTCAACTTGCGCGGAAAGCAACTAGCAGAGATGCTCTTCTAGATTTGAGCTTACGTGCAGAGAGAAATGAGGATGCAAATGCATCTGAGGAAACTGTGAGAGTTGTCCTGATACCTTAGAAGGAAAGGAATTAGACAAGCTAGAAAACACTATGCAATTCAAGAACACAGACTAAAAAAACTCAGGAAGTCCGTGTCTAGAGCTCAAGAAAGAGGCTTATAGGACCATGGAGTTCAGGAAGTTGTTAACAGCTAATGAAACAGCATTACCAGAAAAAAACTGGAACCCGCCCCAGTGAAGAAACCTCCCGCCCTCTAGGAGGACTGGAACTCTTTTCCTGAGGAAATTTTTAAGGACAAAAATGACTACAGGAAAGGAATCAAAAGGCCAAAGCACAAGAATTAAACATCTAGCAATGAACACACAACATGACAAATAAAGGATGGATGCCACTCATAGGAAGACAGAGGTATTATCAGTTGGCATTAAGAACGCTGGAAATTTGATGCTTTAATTGCTTCAGGTCAGGAACAAGCAAAGGCAGCTGACAGATTTAATACTGGATTGTTGGGGGGATTGTTGTTAAAGGAAAAAGGTTTAGAAAGTTATAAAAAACAGGCTGCAGTAAAGAAAAAACAAATTTGAAAGAAATAACCACCTTATCTGTCTATTAAGTCAGATGGCTCTGATAAATATTTATCCTCAGGTTCTAGGCTGCAACACTGATAATCACTAAGAACTTGAGAAACAGGCAATGCGCTTCAAGATTTGAAAAAGGCAAATCAAGTATTTATGTTCAAAAAACAGTGAGAGAAAGCCTTTTATTATTATAAAAACATTAACTTGACACACACACACACATCGCAGTTCCCTGGGGACTGAAGACTGGAACAAATAAATTATTTGCAAATCTTCTAGGACATAAAAAGGACAGAAATAACTGTGAGCATTGTTTCATCAAGAGTAGAACTGTGTCAAATGCATTTAACTTCCGTCTATGACAAGCTAGATTATTCTAAGGGGTAGAGAGAGAATAATAGAAGTTTTATACTTTGTGATCTGGATGAAGCTGTTAAAATAGATGCAAACATACTGGTAAAAAATTATAATCATCGTAGCCAAATTCAATACCAAGCAAGATCCCTCAGGGTACTTTGGTAGCACACAGGCCATCAGCTTGGGTACCACACACTTTTGTCACAGACAACTTGAATGATTTGTTTGCATAAAAGGTAAGGAAGAGACAGACAGCAAAGTGCTTACAAAATGAAAAATAAACCCAAATTCTGTAAGAACAAGCCATATTCAGCTGTAATCCAACACAAAGGAAGGCTATGCAACAACTGACAAAGCCCTTTTTCAGAAGGAACCTCAGGCCTGGAAAGTATAAAAAGCTAACTATGCATCAATGATAGCCTGTGATTAAAAAAGCACCATCACAGCAGGATAGCCAGTATATCTTGGGATATCAGGACCACAGGCAGGAGAACAAAGTCTTGGTTGCTCTACAGTGCACATGAGCAGGCTCTCAGCTGGATTTCTACATTCAGATTTGGACACTGCACTTCAGGGAAACAAAGAATTGAGTAGGAGAGAGAATAAAAAAAAAAAAAAAGCCAGGCTGATTGAAGAGTGCCTAAAAATCCTGGCAAGAAAAGACTAAAAGAAAAAGGGTCATCTAGTGAACACAAGAACACCAAGTGGGGCTTTGCCCTGTTTTTGCAGTAGCCCTTTACTATTCCAGTATTCCTTGTCCTAATCATGAGACAAGGATTTATATAGAACAAGAGAAACCTAGAGCAGAGGTAAGGAAAAGTCTTTGGACAGTAAAGGCAGCTAAGCCCCAGAGTAGGCTCCTGGAAAGCTCCAACTCTTACGTTTTTTAGTTCAAGGGAATTTTTGATCAACAGCTGTCAGCAGTGGTCATGGCAAAGCAAATAATGACACTTTGCTATCAAAACTAAACTACTGTTTCAGTAACAATCAACTCAAAGCATGTCATCCTTCCAATTCAGCAGAATCACAAAATTATGCTGAACCACCTTATGGACCTTCTATGCTCTCAAAAAAGAGAGAGATGCATAGGTGTCATTTAATCTCTTGCCCCTTGTTTGTACACTTGTTTTCCATAAGGCACAGAATTAAACTGTTTTGTTTGCATACTCTACAGAATCATAGCAGAAGCTTATTTCCTCTTAATACTAGTGGTGTTCTTCACTTTCCATGTCATACTGAGAGTTTTGATCCAAACCTCTGCTCAGAAGTGAAGCCATTATTAGATGAAAAAGCATTTACAATGCAGCTAAGAGAAAAACTATTCTGCCTCCCCAGATGCAAAGCAACAACAACAATCACTTCTTTGAAAATTTGCAAAAATCCAGAAAAGAAAGTCCTGATTGTGACAGATACTGTAAATTTTCTTATAAAAACAAAACAAGCCAGCTCTAGAAGAAAGTAGTATTTCTAAGTGAAATATATTAATTCTGCAGTTAGGGTAGTAGGCAAAAGTTTATCATCTATGGAACATGAACACCATATGTTATCTTTCTGTAGGCATATAGATGGATAAAACCGTAAGACTTTTTTTTTTAAATCCAACTTTTTGGTTCTTAAACAGAGTTTTCTAAAACAAGAGTGTTTATACTGTTATAGAAAATGTCACAACCTTTTCCTTTTGACTTCCCAAATCAAGACTATTTATTTTTAAATCTTACTTTCATGAGATGGAAATACCAAGACTTACTATACACCCACTTTCAATAAGTATATATAAAAATATTTGATGCAAAGTTTCCCAAGGAACATCTTCACACAACAAATAATACAGATAACTCCTACTAAACTAACAAGCTATCCTCAAGTTGCCTTGAGAAAAAGTCTTCATTTCAAACAATTCAGAATAAACCATTGAAGTCTTAGACACTATTATTACTATTTACAAATTCAGAGCTCATTTCTCAGCTTCTACATGTTTTCTGATATTCACCTCTAGTTCCACACAATGATGTTACAAATGTCTGGTAGAATCAGCTCTAAAACGCAGTCCTACACAATACATTTGATGAAATTTCTGTCTGCAAAACATCAAAACTCTAAGAGGTGTCATACAATGAAGAAGAAGTGAAACCTTGAGCCAGAGCAGCTCAGAAAAGGAGCAGAGCAATACTCCATCCTACCTGTTGAAGCTGCAGTCGGACTTTGCTAATGGCTCTAATCCAATGGGCTCTTGCTGGAGGAAACGGAGGTGGCTCGATGTCACCCTGGTAGCTTGAAAGCAAGAAACAGGAAATCACTATATGAAAGACCCTCACCTGCAGCATTAAAGCTTCAATCACATAGTGCAAGTACAGCTTCAGCTCTGAAGGAACCAACAGGTTCCAGCCAGCACAGCCCTGCGTGTGCTCTGGGAAGTGAGAGGCTTTTAAAGCAGAGCTTTCCTTAAACTCAGAAGCCACCTTGGACACTGATGAGCTGGAAGATATGAGTTGTACACAATCCAAACCCAGGAGGAAGATGATGTTTGTGAGAACATCAGGAAAGCAGTCTACGACACCAGATCAAGCCAATGCAACACAACGGTATTGTATTTACAGACACAAAGAGGTGGATGGAAGGTTTTATATCCCCATGCCTGCTGCAGTTCCCTTCTAACCACTGCCCCTTCCTACTCTTCCTGCTACAAATTTACAGCCCCTCTTCAGTGGAAACACTGGCAACAGGGCTCAGCCCTGAGTTTCCCCTGTGCATTGAACCTTTGTCATTCCACGCTTCCCTATGGCTTTTCAAGAGGACATTTCAAGAGATCTGTCAGGAACTCTCCACCTCAGCACACCTTGCAATCCCTAACCTTGTGATATCTTGGGCTTTTGATTGCATTCCTGCTTTTGTATATTGCTGAGGTGTAAATCACAAAAACCCCCAGCTTTTCCTGCCTGCAAAGCACCCACCCCACACTGCTGACTGTGTACAATAACCCCATAGATGAGAGCAACACAGATCCATGCTAGAGGTCTAGCTCAGGTGCAGCTCTAGGGATCAACATTCAGAGCTCAGTTCCATGCCTCCGCCAAGGAGACAGGAGAGCACTGCCAGAGGGGTGGAGAGAAAGGGAGCCAGTGAGGCAGGCGCATCCAAGTCAGATGCTTAAATTAGCCTGAAGTAGACTATGTGAATAACCTTTCCTGTGAACAAATATAGGCCAGCCATTCTGGGACAAGACTCCTGCTGCTCTGTAAGGAAAAGAGGAAAAGTGAATCAGAGTTTAAAAACAGTTTAACACTTTTCTTGTCTTGTTTTCCTCTTTTCATCTTTAGTGTAAGGCTTGCCTACACATGAACTCCTGCAGTTAATTCTATCATCCAAGCACAGTCACACCAGCTGTACCTTCCAAAGGGTACAGACAGGCAGACACCTTCCCATGGATCTAACTGAACCAGATTAAAAAAAAATCCCTCATACTTATGAAAGTAAAACCACATTCAGGGGATGCAATGACTTCATTACCTCAAGGAAAAATGTCACTCCCAAATTTAAGTAGTGAAATTTGAAATATCTGTAAAACCTGTGCAAAACCCAGTACTCTACTCCCCCAAACTTAGATTAAATACTTCTGAAGCCTGCTTTCAATACTGTTGACAGCTTGGAAAGCCAAAGTACAAGGACAAGAAAAGCTCCCACAGTGAGTCAGAGCAACATGTCTATTCATGCTGTAATTCTCTACAACCTACAACTACGTAAACACCAACTCTAATGGTGGTAGTCTACTACACAAGAATGGAACTAGTGAAGCTGTAACCATGAAAACACGTAATTCTTGGTTACTCAAGCATAAGTTTGATCCCACATGAGCAATGGAAGCAGCTATTTTGGGGTTGGAGTATGTTCCTCAAACCAGAAACCGAAAATCTAGCAAATGAGCTCCAAGGTGGTGTTCCTCTTTACACACATAAAACCCACAGTTTTAGCACGAGTTCCTCTTTGCACAGAAGGCAAACATAGCTTCAGCTTAGCCAATGTCCTGTAAGTAACTGGTCCTGCACAACGGATGTTTCACAGATCAGCAACATCAACTCAGTTCCCAGAAAAGGCTGCAAGAACAATGTACATAATTTGGCCTGGGAAATAGCAAATAGAAGAATCCTCATGGAGCTAGGTGAAAATAACTTGGAAATAGTTTCACCTACCTCATTTGGACTCCTGCATCAACATCCTTGGGCTTCCCAAGTTCCAGACGTAACTTAGCTGCAGAATGGTCTGCAAGTTTTTCCTCAGTCTTGCAGACCTTCTCCTCTTCTTTGCCATGAGGCTCCTCTTGCCCCTTGAGGCACACCTGACCATCCTTCTG
>WEKY01038456.1:18733-41879 GCA_013390045.1 Picathartes gymnocephalus
GGCTTCCATTACCAGTGACCGCTCAGCAGCAGAGCAAGTGTGGAGGATGTCAGAGGTTGCCTTGTCTACAGGAGCAGCTTCTTCCTCTGCTGCACCTGAAGACCCCACATCTGTTTGGTAAGTACTTGCATCAGCCTGGTCAGGGGCCTCAGCCTGCACTGTACCAAGTGCACCACTGAGATCAGACTGGCAAGGCTGAGTATCTGCCACCTCAGAGGGCTGTGCTTCACTATCCTGCTGCAGCACCTCAAGGACTTCATTCTTGCTAGAGACTCCTGTTTCTGGAGTGGCCCTCAAAGGTTCTTCTGTAGAGGTTTCTGAGCTCTCTTTCTCCTTAGTTTCTGTTTTCAGAGGACACTCTTTTGTGGAGTTCTCTTCTGTTGAAACAGGCACTACATCCTTCTTCACAGAGCTAGAGACATCTCTGTTAGACTCTCTGGCTGCAGCTGTATTTTCTGGCTCCCTAGAGTCTTTTGCTGGAACAGACCCAGTGGCATCTTTTACATCATTGCTTTGAGGTTTAGGGGTGGATTTTGGAGGCATCTCTCTTGGAGGTTCCTTTGGACCTTTGAAGATGCCAAATATATCATTTGTGAAAGCTGGTGCTGGGCCACTTGGGAGGGATGAGAAACCAAAGAAAGAGGAGCTCCTCTTCTGTGCAGGTGGAGGTGCAGTAGCTTGAGGTTGAGAAAAGAAACCAGAAAATGTTTTAGGTGGTTTCATTTTTGTCATGAAACTTGAAAACATTTCAACTGAAGAATCCAGAACCGATTTATCAGTCTCAGGCTCCTTTGGTTTGCTTTGCAAATTAGGTGCCTCTGGCATTTTAGGAGGAACATGTGGCTGTTGTGCCCTTTGTAATCTGTCAGTTTCTTCAGGTACCTTCTGTTCTGGCGACTCATTCTGTACACGTACTTCTTCAGAGACCACTCCATTTTTCATGTCGCTCATACTATTTAAGTCATTTAGACCCCGGGAATCCATCTTATCACCTGAGACCATGCCATGATCAACCTTTTCGGAAGTTTGGTCTTTGGAAGAATAAGGCTCTTCATCAGTAGGAAATACAACACTGTCCATTTTCTCCGTATTACCCAAAGCATCTTCTTCTGCCCTTAGGGAAATACTCTGTTGGTCCTGAGAACCCTTCTGCACAGTGGGACTCTGAAGGCAAGGACGAGGAGTAGACAAATTTGTTACTGCAGTGTCCTCGGTCTCTGGAAGCTTTCTTAAGCCGCTCTCTTCACTAGCCTGTGGAATCTTTTCTAAGCCACTCTCCTCACTGGCCTGTGAAAGCTTTCCTAAGTCACTCTCTCCATTGGTATGTGGAAGCTTTTCTAAACCACTCTTTTCAGCTACTGCAGCATTACTTTCTACATTTTCCACTGCCAACTTTTCTGATTTATTTTCTGGGATCATGAGGTCCTTAGATGTTTGTTTGCCAGTCACTGCTGCAATAATATCATCAACTTCTTTTTTATTGTCTGCATCTTGTTGCCTGGTAGAACTGCTGGTTTTGACACCAGAGTCAGTGGAAACGCTTTGTTTCTTATATGGCTTAGTGTATATTATTTTATCTGGTTTTGTATTACTCTCCTGCCTAGGAGCAGTTGGTAGCTTAGAGTTCACTGGTTTAGCTGGTTTTTCCTGTCCTGGAGCAGTTTGTGGCTTTTCCTCCAAGAAGGATGTCAAACTGAAAAAGCTAAAACTAGTACTTCTTTGAGGTACACTCTTGTCAGGAGCTGGACCACTGGAGAAGAAGGAGGGCAGATGAAACAGCCCCTCTGTTTCTTGTTGCTTCCCACTAGCAGGAGCAGCAGCAGGTGCTGAAGGCTTTGGTTCATCTGATCCAGTGAAGAAGGAGAATATGCTCTTACTGGCCGGCTGGGATTTTGGAGCAGTGATATCAGAGAAGCTGAATGGTAAACTGAAACCCGACTCTTTGGGCGTCTGGTCTGGCTTTAGTTTTGCCCAACTAGCTGTGTCTCCAACACGACCTCCCTGTTGCTTTGGTGTGACTGTGGGTGTGCTGCTTTGCTGCCCAGCTGGCTGGCCCAGCTGGCTTCCTCTGGGACCTACCCTCATTGGCTTCTGTGAAATGTTTCTAGGAGGCACTTTTTTACTCTCAGGAGACTCCTCCACAGCTTTTTTGCTTTGTTGTTCCTCTTGCACCCTGGGGCTAGGAGAGACCTTGTCCATGCCTTCTGTTTTCACCTCTTCCTTGGGGGTGGAGGACAGACATGGCATACTGGCACTCTGAACACCCCCAGACTTCTCAGGTTTCTGCCTCGGCTCAGCCACAGTTCCACTATTGGGTTTTGGCAGAGTTGTAGCACCTGAGGTTGGTTGAGAAGACACAGGCTCTGCTTTGAAGAGATCTCCAAGGGATCCAAATAAAGATGAGATGCCGGAGGTTTCCTTCTGTTCTGGCTGTTTCACCTCTTCTGGTTTATTACTTTGCCTTTTCTCCAGTTCTGGTGATGGCTGTGGTGCTTTGTTTACTTGTGTTTTAAAGAAATCAAAGAATCCAGAAGACTGTGGTTTGTTGGCAGTTGAGCGTGCAGGAGAATCTTCTCCAAGACTGAACAATTTCAGAGCACTTTTAAATAACGTCTCCTCAGGCTCAGTGGCTGGTTGGCTCTGATTTGGCTGTGGCTGACTTGGTTCACTAATGGCTGCATGCCTTTCAAGACGCCTGGATGCTGGTGTTGCTTTAACGGGTCTCTCTTCTCGCATGGGCCTGCCATCTGCAGCAGTTTGGCTCAGTATAGAAGGAGACCTTGTTAATCCTGGTTTTTTAACACGGATGTTTTCAGTCTGGTGTAATTCTGGCTTTTCATTTCTAGCAGCCTCCAAATTGAGTTCTGATGAAGTATTTCTTCTCAGTTCTGATGTAACAGGAAACTTCTGCCCTGCTTGTTCTTCATCCCATTTTTTATTTAGCGTAAGTGATAAAACTTCCATCTCATTTTCAGATGATATTGACCGTGTGTCTGTTCTCTTCAAGGCAGAATCTTCTAATGTCTCAGAGCCAGGGCTTGTAGGCTTCCCAATTAGTCCACCCAAAGCAGAAAATAGGGAGCTAACTTTGTTCACTGTGGTTTTCTTATCTTCCTCAGTCTTTTTTGCTTCTGTTACTCTTTCAGTAGATGCTGCAGTTTCTTCAGCTTTAGGAGTAGACTGAAACAGCTGGAATCCAAAGAATCCTGATGATCCACTTCCAGAAGTTGTCACTGGGACAGTCATATCAACTTCCTTGGTGTGGACTTCCTTACTCAGCAATTTATTGAAAGCTGCCCTAGAGTGTGTTCTGAGATCAAGGGTTAACGGAGGCTCCTCTGAAAGATTCAGGGTTTCCTTCTCAGGTCTGAAATCTACTTTCAGTTTTTGAAGTTTATAACCTGAGAAATCTAATGGCTGCTCTCTTTGATAATAAATAGACTCCTCAAACATTTGTGAAAAAGTTTCCAAATTCATGTTCATTAGCTGGTCACTCCTCTGCAAAGCTACTGACAAATCCAGGGGTTTATTTGTTGTATAATCATCTAGACACTCTTCTTCAGCAAACCAAAACAGCTCATCTTCACTGCCAAGAGGGACTTTGAAACCACAAACAGCAATTGTGTTGTCTTCCAGCACAGCTCTTGGAATGGAATCCATCTGGAAATTATAATCCCAGCAGTCCATGTAGGAGTAAGTTTCAGGAGCACACACGTAGACATACTGTCCAGTGGGATCAGTGAGCAGGGAATACACATACTTGCTGTCACTGTACATGTAGTATCCACAATCACCATCTTCTGATGGCCACCACACGCCCTGCTCAAGCATCATTATCCACTCCTGATACTCCTGGCTATAGGATGAGTACATTAAGCCTTCATCCATACTTAAAGTCTCTTGGTCAATTAGTGTCCACATCGTTCCATCACAGCCAGAGGAGTAGCTCAAATCCATGGGCAACTCTTCAAATGAGTAACTGCCCTCTCTTTCAAAGGGTACAAAGTTACTGTAACTTTCATTGCGAGAATTAGCAGTCCACGCATCGTTTTCTTCCAAACAAACATCCTGAAACATTAACTGGTCAAACGACTCATATGACATCGCACTTAAATCTAGACTCTGTCCATCAAAATTGGCATTAGTCTGCCAATCCATCACATTTGCATTCCCATCCTTTTTACAAAGATTTACTATCACATCATTTTCAGGCCAGTCCAAGAACTGAGGGGGCAGAACAGGGTTCTGGTTTAACACGTAGTAAACTGGTATGGCTATTCCATGAGGGTCAGCCAGTCCCCCCACTTCATATTCCCATTCAAAGCTAGAATGGCTCCTTGTTTCCTGATAAGTTGAGTACTGCTCCATAGAGTTACAGCTTTTATTAGTCAAATTGAGAGATTCATTTGATCCTTTGTTTAAAGGAGCTGGAAGAACTTCAGATTCTGCATCCTGGTGAGGAATATGCCTACTATTTACAGGCTTTCCAGATAAATCCTGTACCTTGGCTTGCAGATTTAGGGCCTCAGGGAGCACAGGATGCCCACTGTGGGGAACATGAGGCTCAGTTCTTTCACTTACTCTTGCACTGGACAGGTGGTCAGTACTGGAAGATTCCACTGTTTTCACATTATCCTGCTTCTCCTTTGGTTTTGGCAGCAGATTTTTTAAGAAGCTGGAAGCTTCCTGCTTTTCTTCAGTGCTGCTTTGACTGTCAGAAGCCATTCCTGAATTACTGGGTTTTGTCTCTGAGCTAGAATCCCCACCTCTATCAAGAAGCTTCATGAAGCCCAGAGAATTTGGTTTTGCCTTCTCCTCCTTAGACTCAGACAAGTTTTCACTTGAGGCTAACCTAAATAACCCAGAAAATAATCCAGGAGAAGTAGTTTTCTGGCTATCACTCTCGCTTTTAGCAGCTGAGTCTTGATTATTGGCTGTGTTTTCATTAGAAGAAATGTGAAGAAAGCCAGAAAGAAAACCTGCTGTGTGCTTCTTCTGAGTATCATCTGCACTTGGAGCTTCTGGTGCTTTGGCTGATGAGGTAGATTCAACTGAGCCTTTGCTTAAGTCTGCTGCGTTCACTCCTTCTTTCATCAGTCCTCTTTTTATGTTTTTAGGTACTTCTTGAGTACTCTTAGCTTTCTGCTGCTCTTCTTTGGCCTTAAGGGTAGCAGAGGCATTCTCCTGGTGTTTTTCTCTGTTTACCTGGACAGTAGATAGGTTTTCTTTATTCATGTTTTTCCTTTGTGAAAGTTCCTCCTTTTTGTCTGATAAATTTGGAACTGAGCTAGATTTTAATGAAACAGCATTTCCTGAATTACTGTTTCTGCCTTCATGCAAAGAACTGCCACTAGAATCCTGACTACTTTTTTGGTCCTGTGTAGGTGCTAGATTTTCTGCAGAAGAAAACTTAAATAACGATGAAATAAAGCCTCCTTTCTCATTCCTCTGTTCCTGCTTTGCCGAAGAACCCAGCCCACTGATAAAAGGAAGTTTTCCAGTGAAGGGGAATGAGTGCTCTTCCTTTGATGAACTATTTTGTCTTACATCCTCCTCAGACTTATGGTCTTTAAAATGTTCAGATGTACTTTCTTTCTTCCCTTGTTCAGCAGAAGGAAGCAACAGCTGACTGAAAGACTTTTTGAGTGGGCTAAAAAAGCTTTCAGATGCTGTACCCTGATCTTGAGGCTGTGACTTAGGTTCCGCATTACCTCTGTTTTGCTTGTTTGCCAGTCCATGGCCTGCAGGATGCTGATCCTCTGAGTGATTTGCAGGAGGCTGCTCCCTGGCAATGGGCACATCCTGTATCAAAGTGGCACCTGGCTGACTTGTAATAGGATGCAAATCTGGTTGCTTCTGTGGCACATCTTGCTGCTTGGGAGCCAAGAGACCATCAAGATTGGCTTTCAGACTGAAAGAACTGACTGAGTTTGTGAGCCTGCCAAAGATGGAAGACACAGAAGTACTACTTGCATTTACCTCTGCCTCACTTCTAGTCTCACTTTTCTGTGCCTCTGGGACAGTGCTGCTGATCCTGGCCAACATCTGTCCAGATGGTGTTTCACTCCTTTCTGCCTCCTCAACTTTCACAGCATGGCTGCCCTTGGTGTGCTCCTCTTTTGTGACCTCTCGTTTTGGCACTTCCTTCTCAGAGAAGATCTTTAAAGGATTAAACATGCCTAGAACTGAATTCACAACTGAGTGCTGGTTCTGCTGGCTGTCAGCAGAACTTCCTTGTGCTTGCTGGGGAGGATGTGGTGCAGAAGCCTTACTGTCTGTCTCAGTGGTTTCTGGCTTGCTGGAGTTTGTATTCTGGCCTCTTTTATCACCACTCACCTGGGATGGTAGCAAAGACTGAATGGAGAACTTGGTGTCAGATTTACTATCAGCTGCCCCTCCAGAAGAAGAACTCTCACTTTTAGACTTACTAGTAAATACATTCAAGATTCCACCTTCTGATGAGTTTTTGTTTTCTGTATTCTCTGGAGTGGAAGACACAAGTTTTTCAACAGAGGCTGTGAGCTGCTTTGTGCTTGACCCCACCTTCTCCGTGAAAGAGCTGAACAGGGAATTCACTGTATTTTTCATACCTGACAAGTCTGGAAGAGATTCAGATTTGCCTTTGGTACTCTCCTCTGCAGCAAGATGTTTGGTCTGCTCACATTTTTTAGCTTCTGCTGAATTATCAGCAGTATCCTGCTTCAGTGGCACACTCTCAACATTTTTTTTTGTTTCTGGCAACGTACCAAATTTGCTGATTTCTTCCTCCTTTTCAGCCAAGTATTCAGAGACTGATTCTACCAGACACTGAAGTTCATCCATCGTGTCTATGTACTCTTCACTGGGCTCTTCAACAGGAGATAGTGTTAAGTCTTGCACAGGATGACCATGCTTGCTCTCTTTAGTTTTATGTTTTCTATCAGAGCTAGATTTTAACTGGGAGCCCATATTTCCAGGGAAATTAACAGTTATGTTTCTCAAATGGCTGATGTCAGAATGACACCATCTTTTTGAATGCGTAGCCAGTTCCCCCACATCATCATCTGAAACAGGCGAGTACTGGAACTCATCAGAAGCACTGCTGTCAAATTCCTCAAGGACGTGGACAGGCACAAAAGTGTTCTCTAGCATCCCCATGTGTTTCATTTCCTCTGTGTTACTCAAGTGAAGTGAGTCCTCATGGTTCATCCTCTGTTTGTTGGGCAACTTGCCACTTTTAACCATTAACCCGTTTTTGTATGGACGCAGGACTGAATAAGTAGGCAACTGTTCCTTACTTTCAGAGTTACTGGTATCTTTTCCAATTCTGTCATATACTGGGAAATCATCAATGAGTTCAGTACTAGCTGCCACACCATTGAAATAAACTGTTTTCTCCCCAGGAAACTGCAGACCTCCATTACTTTGCAGGCTTATTCGTTCTCTCTCTTCAAAACTGTATCGCAGCTTCTTTTTCCTTCTTCTATCAATTGTATCATATTCCTGAGGATATCTAGGGACATCTACAGACCCTGACTCCAGACACACATTTTGGCAGCACCTTGATCTTTCACAATGATTAAAATTTTCTCTTTTTGAGAGAGTTCGCATCTTCTTCATGTTTTTCTCATGCCAACTTCTAGTTTTGTGAGTTTTTTCTAAGAAATCCTCTATTAACCGTTTTCCTAGCTCTTCATAGTTACTCTCCTGTTCTTCCTGTCCATCTTCAGTGTCAAATGGAATGATCCTGACTCTTTCATTTCGAGCTAGAGATCCTTGTCTAAGATGAGAAATAAAGGGAGTGGGAGAGAAAGGAAGAGAGGCAGCAAAAAAAATAGGAAGGGAAAAACAACAGTTTTAAAAAAAGCTATAGGAAGGACAGAAAAAATAGTAATGGAAAAACATGCATTAAATAAATGAAAATTAAAATCAGAAACATTCAGAAATAACAGAATTGAAAACCTGCCAATCTACCACCATTACACTTCAATCAAACAGTCAAAAAAAGCAGCATGGGTTGTGAGATTCCATCAGTTATGTCTGCACAAAATTTAGCAATGCCTTTTTGAGGGAGAACAGCTTTTTGTGATCAAGTGAGGGCACACAGCTTTGGCTGTACCAGCACTCTGCTGTTGCTTTTTTAAGGCATGCTGAAAAGAAGTCATTTATTGCAGCAACAGGACTACTTTCAGATGCAGTGCCCACGCGCACCATTCCACTATGCTGTGCCTGCATTTCGGTCACTCTGGGCTGCAGACTTTGTTTTAGCAGCATTCATAAAGCACACAGGGACCCTCTGTCTCCCACAGGTGGAAACTGGGTGGAAATTTCATCTGGAAAATCAGGAATTGCTGGACTCCAGGCAAGGCGGCACAGGGGACAAAATGCAAATCGTGGGCACCAGCAACAAGAGGAGTTGCAGCTATTTCACCATTCCTTTATGCTGGGAGAGCTCTTGCTGCAGCTAATGGCCTCAAGGTGCCCCTACCAGCACAAAATTAAGATTCTCAGAGCTGTTACTGGACCACAAGGCAAAACACAACACTGGTGCTGGATATAAGCCCATCATAAGCCCCAGATGCTTTTCAAGATCTGTACTTCCCATTTATAATGCATCTGAACAGATCCAGCAAATTATACTTGTCCATTGTGGGAGAATGGATTAAGCTGTGAAACCATCTGATGTTTCCTAGAAACACAAGTAAATGACCCTTGGGATTTCGGAATTAATTCCTATCCCTTGGTCAGTAGGACTATCTCAACTGTTCAATAACCCCAAGGGTAGTTGCAAGGAAGCTTTTCTTGATCTAAATGTCACAAGGACAGTTTCTGACAATCTACATGCAAACAAACAGATAGAAAGTGGATGTAAAAACATCAAAATGACCATCTGAAGGATGCAGCTTTGCCTCACATTGCCCATGGCTGAGAGCCAAGGAGCATGAGGGCATGTGTGTCCCTGACCCAGTCGTGCCACAGAAAGGGAAAGAGAGAGGGCACACAGGCATTTTATGGATACTGCTAATCCAAGAGTCCTCACCACGAGAGCTGCATGGAGCACACCAAGACAGGATACAGATGGGATAGTCCTAAAAGAGAGATAGGTCATTGCATTTTCTACTGCTGCTTTAGCGCTGCATTTCCAACAGTATTAGCTAACTTAGACTAATTGGAAAGATACTCATTACTTTAAATGAGTCCTGTTATATACAGTTTAGAACACTTACTACACTTCTTGCTCACTATTTTAAACTGGTAATTGAAATAATTTTCTTTTAAAAGATTCCCAGAGCCACCGTAGTTACTGGATCAAGCCCTTACAAAACTCAGCTGAAGGCAGTGGGAGCTACATGAATATCTGAAGAGCCATTATCTGTAAATGCTGAATCAAAAAATTGACTAATTTAGGCATAAAGAAAATTACTTCTCTTTCTAATTGAGCTTCTTTCCCTGTATGTTTCCTCTGCTCTTCAACAAAGCATCCCTTTTACTAGAAATAATGATGAGAAAGTCAACACATGAGAGGAGAAAAAGACATCAGCCCAGCATTTAACTACTAAAGGTCTAAAAAAAGACATCAGGCAAACAGCGAGTATCAGCTGAAATGTACCACAGGAACACTTCACAGCAGCAACAGTGGGAGACAGGCAAAGAGGTGCAGAGAGGGTAACCCACTCATCTGACATATCTAGAGGCTCAGATGTGGACTCTAGGTCAGTGTGGCCACACACAGTGGAATCTACACTATCATACTGAGCAAAACGAGGGAGGTATGCAGGACAAACAGTTAAAGAAAATGAACATCGCAAAGAAAAGTTAGTGCTTTAAAAAAAAAAAAAGAAAAAAAACTAAAAAAAAGCCTGAGGGGTGTATGTCTGCTCTTCTGAAGCCAAACTGGTTGTTGGCAGCAAAACACTCCAGGGACAAGTAAGAACATTGCTTGTCATCATTAGGAAAGCACGAAAGAAAATACATTACTTCTATCAAAGAATATGATCACGTGTAACAGCTAATAAAGAGAAGCAGAACTTTTTCATCCAAACTCAAATATTGTAAGAAAATACCCCAGGTGTTAAAACAGACACTTTCAACTGAGGCATTTTGGCACTGACAACTTTTGCCGGGTTCAAGAGAGGCTTTAGCAGGTTCTTGACAGGTTCTTCTGGGTCTGCCCAGGAGAGCCTCCTACATTTCCACAGGAACCATCAGCTGCAGTCTGCCAGGAACACTGATTTCATCAGGTGACTGCCTGGTCCACAACACTGAGAGCTGCGAGGAACAGAAGTCAAATACAAGTTGTTTCTGCAATACTCAGCTACAACTTTGTTTTGAAGATATTTAAGATCTACCCATGTGCTTCTTTTCAGTCAGTTTGTTAGAAATACCTTTCTGGTAAGTAAGAGAATCCCATGTAGCTTCTTTGGAAAGCTTATTTGCATATTTTATGTTTTAGGATTAAATATGTAGCCAAAAATCTTGTTGGCCATGTGGAAAATGCACATGGGAACAGGAATGCTCAGATCACCATCAAGGATTTGCATTTCTGGACTGAGAGTAATTTTAGACCATAGCAAACTACAAAGCTCATGTTTTTAAAGTAAATTTTATCAGTCCAGATCCTTTTACATTAATACCTTTAGAAAATCAGGGGAAAAAAAAATAAATAAATTCCAACTTGGTATTCTCTAACAATTCAAATCATCAGTGGTTCTTTGGAAGGTCTTACAAGCACACTTATCTTTTAGATACAGATAGAAATTCACATACACACTGACTCCAAGCAAAGTGAGCCATGGAAAACTACCTGTATTGTCAACACCACTCCAAAAATATGCCACCACCATTGGCTTCCCCTGACTAGGCGTCCAACATCACTGTTCAGCTCAGCTCTTCCTAAAAGAAAAAGCCTCACCTCATCTTCCCAGTTAGATCTTCAGCAATTTTACCACTGCAAACCAGCAGCACAGATTCACATGGGAAAGGGAATAACTTGCTTATATAAGACATTAAATGAACTAGGAATAGAGCACTAGGAATGACACATCACACTGCAGTAAATGCATTTTGTTGGCACATTTGCTTATATTCTTGAAACCTCAGTAACAGTAACTACATTAGATGTTGCCATTAAACTTCACCCTTTACCATTAATGATCATACATCAAGAGGAGCAAAACTTAGCCTCAGCCACCCAAGACAATAACCGAATTTAGGTCCAGGCTTCAGAAAACAAGAACATTCTCACCAAGGGGGATAAGGTAGAACAAATCAGTTATAATACAAATAAAACTCTGCACCTCTAACTGTGTTAGTGCTTAAGTAGCTGCCTCTTCCTTCCTCACCAAAGGCAGAAGCAGCAGCTAAGCCTGTTCTACATAACCACTCTTACCAAGCTGACCAGCACTGTCCAAAATCATCTGCTTTCACCTCGCACAACCAGCTCTAGTTCAAACCCATTTATCCTGGTTAGTGCTGCAATGCTCAATACTTAAACACATGTGAAACTACTGATTTATGGTAAAAAGAAAAATTCAGAGCAAACAATCTTTCACACAGCTGAAAGTAAATCTAAAGAGAAAGCACACCATCCACCAGTGTTACACAAAAACAGGAACAAAAGGGAAAAAACCCAACCACTAATTTGTTACAGACTTTCTTCTTGAATACACTGTTTTGGCAGA
This sequence comes from Picathartes gymnocephalus, assembly GCA_013390045.1. Taxonomy (NCBI): domain Eukaryota; kingdom Metazoa; phylum Chordata; class Aves; order Passeriformes; family Picathartidae; genus Picathartes; species Picathartes gymnocephalus. The sequence goes on from WEKY01038456.1 coordinate 30,394, forward strand.
TCTAATAGAACTGGAGCTAATCCAGAAAAGAAAATAAATCTGCACTAAGAAAGAAGCTCCCAATAGGACAACTCTGCTAGAATGTGTTTCACTGGCTTGGGAGGCACACCTACGCCATGGTGCCAGAGCAAGCAACTACCCACTACTCTGGCCTTCAGTGGGTACGTGGAAAGTACAACCAAGAGTAAATGACCTAAAGTTGAGCATATCTTTTAAAGGTAACTCCCTAAACTGCCAGATCTGGTGTAACACATACCCTCAGAAGACTTTTACAGCCCTTGATCTGCCGTCCCCTGCCAGCATGGCACCTTCATGGTCTGCAGCAGAAAAACAACGCAGAAAGGAGAGCTACCCATAAGACCGCACTCACCTGATGGCCACATGCTCCTGATAATCTAGATCATAATTCTGGAGGGAGTTGGCACAGGAATCCCGCAAGACTCCCTGCTGCTGCAGGCGAGCTGGGCCCGTGAACTGGTGCACAGAGGCGTTGGGCTGCACAGTGGTGTGGTACGGAGGGGGGATGCTGTTGCTCGTCTCGCTGCGGTAGTCGCTGTCCCGGTCATCCACGGCACTGTCAGCGTCTTCAAAGGCTAAGAGACAAAAGCAGTTTAAGGGCACAGCTCTCTCAAGCTGCCTTGCTGGGACAGTGGAGCCCGTTTAGTTTGGGAAAAATGACAAAAACCCACTATTTCTGCTGTGGCTGTATCTCCACTTGGGAGCTGGCTATAACCTTCAGTTCTCTCAAGTGTGCACCAAGGAACTTCAGTGATTGGATCCACACTCTCCTTTCCCTCTTCCTATTATAGGAGTTTATTTCTCTTTAGTCATTACTAATAAGCAGATTAAGACATCTTTATTTAAAACAAAAGAAAAAAAAACACACCAAAAAAAAAACCCCAAACAACAACAACAAAAACCCCAGCACCCAAAAATTCAAGTACTTTGCTGCTGCCAAAATGAACCTTTAGATATTAGAAAAGAAAAAAAAACACAAACCAAAAAATACTTCCTTGTGGAAAGGAGCTCTTTCCGAAAACTTTTCAACTTCTAAGCTGTAATACTGTCCTTTCAGCATTCCTAACCAGAACTTTGTGGTTCTGGATATTCTTTTAATGTTTTTTTACTTCTCTCTCTCTCTTTTTTTTTTTGGTTTCGTTTGGGGTTTTTTTTGGTTTTTTTTTGTTTGGTTGGTTGGTTGGTTTTTTTGCGTTTTTTTGTAAAAGTATTAGTTTAAGTTAAGAGAAATTAAAGGAAAGTACTCAATAGCAAAATCTGAAGAACTGGGAGAGCAGTTCTGCTTATAAACAATTATACTACTTCTTATAGGGGAAAATTGCTACATTTAACACATACAGGTAAATTAGCTTAAGTATAGTACCTAACACTAATAATAACCTTCACAAAGGAAAAAGCTCCTTTCCAGTGAGTCCCTCTGCCTGCAGAAACACTTCTGCTTGTTAACCCTTCAGGAAAGGAGAATGCCAAGTTCTAGGGAGGAAAGGTATCAAAAATATATCGCTGTGTATGTCTGTGCAGGATGCAAGGTTATCTTTGCAGGCTTAAAGTGAAATACACACATCATATGGCAGTGGAGTGCACCATTAACATGCTTGAAACAAAAGAAAATAAGGATCAGCCATTATTCATCCTCTCTGCCACCAAGTCTGTCTGAAAAGGACAATCAAATTAAAGTCCTCTATGGTAGGTTATCCAGTGGTGTGTATCCCTACACATTCATTCATCATGAGGCTGAACAATAAACTGAAAGTGCTCTTTACATGCCAGATCCTTAAAGAACACTGCATTTACGTGCTGAAATTCCAAGCAGATGGAATGCAGCATCAGGGAACCCCTTTTTCTTCCATGGGTGCTTCCCATACCTCTAACTCAATTTCCATTTTTTTAATAGGAGGTAAAATTTGTTCTTGGTGATCTTTTCAGTTGCTTCACAACATAGTAAGATTAGCACTCTACAGTGGATGGAAGAGGAGAAAAGAACAGCAGCAGTAAACATCTGCAAAATATGGGCCACTTGAAAAAACCCTGCTCTACACTCTTAAGTGGAACCAATTCAATTTCATAGTCCACACTGAAAATGGAGTTAAGCCTCCTGCTTTTTAGTAGTTTAAATGCTGCAGGGTTCTTGTCAGTCTCCAGTCAATTGACTAGAAATGAACAGCAATCATGTACTGCTGTATTCAGCTTTATTAAAAGCACAGTGTCCATCAATTTTATCACAGTTCAGTGCTTAGGAAAAATATTCAAAATTTACTACACAAAAATGATCTCATGTGCCAAACTGCCAAACCCCACTGAGGAGCACCAAACTTCCAGCCTGTGGAACAAGGGCTGATCTATTTGTCAATCACGAGGCTCACACTGTCCTCACAAGAATAATAAGTTATTACTCAGCTGAGCAATGTCATTGTTATTGCTCAACACTTTACTTCTACTGGGATAGAAAACACACTGCTCCAGAGTCTTTTAATGCCTTGCTTTGCTGCTCAGCTAATTTCTTTGTCCCATCAGATGTAACTGTCATTTAAGGTAAACCCTAAGTAACTCTGGTATGATGGAAAGTTCTTCAGCTGTGGCTCCATAATCATCATAGCACTTGTAGAGGCTGAAGGCAGCCTAACTGAGATACACGTTTAGGATATGGTAAAAGTCACCAGACCAACAACAACTTTATGGATAAACAATTTAGCTAACCTCAAACGTGTAACAAAAAGTACAAATCAGTAGTACAATTATCTGGGTGAAAAAAACTGAATCCAGTGACTCACTAATTCTGAGAGTGCAAAGACTTACAGAGTTATGTTTATTAGGAAGCAGAACACTGCTTCTATGGGTCAGCAACTCTGACAGGCTCAGAGACTTCCAAATGAATCAGACTGCTGCAGAAGCACTATCTGGATTTGTTAACCAGTCATTGCATCTCACCTCTGCACTATCAAATGGAGATTTCCCACATAAACCACAGTATCTCTATGCAACATCCAAAAACAGCTGATTAGCTTAAATGTTAATCAAACATTTAGACCATATATGTTTATAAAAGCTATAACCAGAATTTCTCAGAGTTCTTACTGGTTTTTAGCACAAGGATGTCTCTTTGAGGTCACAACACAAAATGCCTCCCTGAGGCATGTTTGAAGGATGCAAGGCTCCAGGAGGTAGGAACATGTTTTTTCTCTGATGTATGCCCCATGAACCTAACAGCATCCACAGATGTTAATACCACACAGAAATCCTCAAGTGACTCATAAGTAAGAGCCAACTCAAGAAACTCTTAGTCATGCTGAACTGCAACTACCCTCTGAGTAATCTCACTTTATTTAACAGAATTATTCCCAAATAAAGACATTGCTCAGCCTGATCAAAAGCATCAAAACCTGGCCCATGTGTGGCTCACAGCACACATTTTCTATGCAAAAAAGTATTTTCTAAAATGCCAACGTATACTGATGATCCCATTCATTAACATACTTGACACTGCAATTTTAATTAAGAGACTGACAAGAACTTGCAGAAGTGGCTTTGGGGATGCAGCGCCCCTTCAAATGGAGGCATTACAGCCTGTCTCAGCAAAATATGCCTCACAATGCACATGGTGTGATAAATTCAAGTACTGTTTTCTTCAAATAGGTGATAAAACAAGTCTTCCATAAGCAAAGTTGGAGCTTAGCCTCAGTCTCAGAAGATCAGTTAAATTGGTAACAAGACACATAACAATAAACATAAAAAGACAGTAATTTTTTTAGCCCAGTTTGAGAAATTTCACATATACCAAAGAGCTCTCAAGGGATGAAAACCATTTCTTTGTCACTGGACCCACTTCACAGAGAACTGTGGGTAAGGCTGAAGGGCAGGGCAGAAGCATGCTGTTCATGTTTCATTATTCAATATTCATGCATATAGGCAGCATAAGAAGAAAACTCTGTGGGGCAGTCACATCACACGGTAGGATTTCACAGAGTCGGGAAAATCAAGGAAGGAAATACCTTCTGTGACTGTTATTCCTCCCCTTACCTCCCGCCCCCAGAAGTTATAACGTGAGTGCTGCAGGGTAGACCACATACAGTTTTTGGTATCTCGACCTCAAAACCACTTTGACAGTCCTGCTATGCCAGCTCAACTAGTCCCCTTTAGCCTCTGGCAACTTCTTTTAAATCAAACTTCAGGACAGGAAGGAAAGCTAGCAGCAAAATTATTACAGGTGGCTGCATGAATGCACTTGAAGAAGTGGTTTTGCTGGGTTAAGGCCCCAAGGCACAGCAGGAGCTCATCTCAAAACCTTGTATTCAGTTGAAATTGCCTCCTGCTTTTCCAGCACAGTGTGTCATCAGCCCCTGGGAGCTGAGGTCCATTCTCCAAGCTTAGTTATCCTCTACAAACTTGAAGAAAATCTTGGACAAAAGCAAAACTCTCATTAGTTCTCCAAAACAAGCCCTCAGCTTTTCACAGCTTTTGTCTGTTTTAATAATGGTAGAATAAAGTGTACTAAATGAAGGAATAACTTCCAGGTCAGCAGAAGTCTCTGCCAGCTCCACACTAAGGGCGTTGCAGTTAATTTATCTTCCCCACCCATCACCCATTTAAACTTCTTTTCATCATAGCTACCGACAGCTTCTTTCTTCCTCAAGTCTCAGATCCCACTGCACCATCATCTACTGAACTATTGGTCACTTCTGACAATTAAATACACTTTCTAAAAATCTTATAACCAAAATGCATACTAGCTTAAAGCGGACTACTGAGGTAAGAAGGAAGGGAAAAAATTTCAAAAGGACACAAGGGTGTTTTTTGAGGCTCTTCTATATATTTTTACACTAAAACTGTCCAGGTTTTGAGAAATTATTTAAATGCAACTTTGCACATCATTACTTCATCATACTGCCCTCATCACTTAAAAATACATTAGAAATTTGCATTGTTTTAAGACACCATGTTTGCAATATTAAGTCTTCAGTTTAAGAGCTTTCATAATCCTGTTTTTCTCACTTGAAAATACTCTCGGATACTCAACAGCCAAGAACAGAACTGACAGGCTGAAGTGCAAAGACTATGTTGAACATTTACCCTACTTCTTCAAGACTTTCCCTTTCCTAAAATCAAACTAGGTCAGCAGTGCAAGATGCCCCTTTCATGAAGTGCCCTCTGCCCAACTAACAAGGGTCTGGGCTACAGCACTCCTCTTGCAAGAAGCTCTCACCACAAAAAAGTCTTCCAGCTGCCAACAGGCTGTTTCTGCTGCTTCCTTCTTAGCTGCTGTTTAAAGGTTACAATTAGAAGAGTGTTTTTCACTATATTGTCAAGTTAATGGAGTTCACGTGGAAACACCATCAACACTGGCCCATGCCTGACTGTAAGGATGCTAAAATGATTTCAAAGAGCACAGCTAAGCATGGATGAAGGAGAGGGAGAGAGGGAGGGATGGAGGGAGGGAAGGTCAGTGGGCAGGAGGGAGAGAGCGAGCCTCATGAATACAAGTACCTTTTAAAGCAAAAACACGACACACTGACTCACCAGATATGCAGGAGAAATACACATACACAGCCCTCCTAGATCTCTCACTGACTAATGCTTGAACACCCTATTTTCCCCCCAAATACCCAAAAATGGAAAATAAAGCTATTTAGGGCATTAGTTTTTCTTTTAGTAGTGTAAAAAAGTTAATTAGTTACCTTTTGGTTATCCTACCACACCTCTAAGAATAAACAATTGAGACATCCAGCACTGACAGCACAAACAAGTTGGTCAACACTGCTGATGCACAGAGAACTTATGTTTAATCAAAGACAGGACAACGAGGAGGACAAAAAAATGTGGGAGAAGAAATGAGGAAGTCACTAGTGGAAGACTTCTAAAATGCAGAACAGGTGAAATGTGAAATGCATTGTAACATTAGCCGGACACTAGACTCAGAAGCAGTAAGAGTGTCCTCTCCAAATTCTGTTACTTCAAAAACGGAAAAGCACGAGGCAGAATCTCTGCCCTACAGGATGCAGTCACAGTGACCTTTCTTTGCATGCTCCCCTAAGTAACACTCTCATTCTTGTCTTTTACACAGGGAACACTTTTGTTTAAAGACTGATGGATCAACCCTCGCACGTTCTATAGACTGCAGAAGCCACACACTGTATCTTGAGCAGAAGCCTTGCCTGTTGGCACCTGCAGCACTTTCAGAAAGTGAAGATGTTTCATACATATTTTCTGGCAAAAAGAACAAAAATTCTGCAGCCCAACCAGAAGACACCAGTCTCCAGATGTGACGTCAGCTCTACAGACCACAGACAGCTGCAGTATCTAAATTTTACCTGTCCAAGGCTGGTCAGCACTAATGAAAGCAAAGCCCTGCCAGTTTTGCCATGATACTCTCCCGCTGAGGTTGAACACAATACCTACAACCCCACTGGTGTGCAACAGCCATTTCTTGTTTCCGATTTACTTCTATTTGTAGTGTTTGGAATACACTTCCACCACCTCTTTGTATCTTAGCAAGACAATGACTACAGATTCCCTTGTGTTTTTCCATTACTTCAAACACTGATTTGGGCTTACATAGGTATGAAGACCAACACAGAAGACATACACAAGCAAAAAACTAGAATCACCTTTACAGGAAAATAATAATAGTCCAGTTCCACTATCATGTTCTCAAATTCCAGTAGGAGGCACAAGCAACTCATTTAAAACATGGCCAAAACAAAGCTAAAAGGTGAAAAAATTAACAGCCATCCATCCACACAAATATGAAGACTAAGTGAAAGTAAGAGAAAATACAACAGAACAGATTTTCTATATGCATGAATATTTCCACTTTTCGTTGTACTGGAGCATGCTGCATCACTATACAATCAGAAAGCTTGCAAGAAATCAAACTGTTACGTACTCAGCTGCTCTCCCCATCCGAAATAACTCCAGTTGCCTGCATGTAACACAAATGGCAGAAAAGAATAGGAATGGAAAAAGAAAGCTTAGAAAAAACAAACCACAAGCATACTTTTCATGTATTTAAAACACCTTATAGATTCTGAGCTTGAAAATGTAAGGGATTTTTTTCTTTATAAATACAACATTAAGTTTATTGTGTGGCATACTTCTCATGTACAGTTTGTTTATAAGACATTCTGAAGACTAGGATCATTATAAACTCTTAGAATTGATAAGCAATCATGCATTTATTAACACAAGTAGACAAAATACTCATCAGTCAACCCAGCAAGAGCAGGTAAATACTATTATTCCCTAGTATACTCAAATGTCTCAGAAACCAGAGTCTAGTTTAGAGCGGTATCTGATTCCAGGCTGAACTCTGCAAATCAAGTGGCAAAAGTCACTTCACATTTCCATTTCTGCCCCCTTTCCAGAATAAAGTTAACCCAGTGGTGAGAGCATCCCTTCAATAATAACAGCATGAAAAACTGTGTGCACGTAAACAATGTGAAGTGAAGAGTACTTTGTTAGGCAGATATACACACTGGTAAAAGCTTAAGGGCTCTCACGACATTCTAAGGCAAACATCCATGAAAAGTTTATTCTGCAACAGTAAGCAAACCTTCCCATGTTAAAATTGAAGGTGAAAACAAATTCATGCTAAAGCTGCACACCAAGTCCGCAAGACATTAGTTTTTACTTATCAATACCCACACGCTGTCACCCCAAGTGACATACTCAGTACCACGGAGGAAACAAACCAGTACATACAGCCCTCAAAGCACTTCAGAACCATGCGCACAACTTGGAACTCCAAGAAATGCTTCAGAACCAGCATTTCTAGAAGACAGTGTAAAAAACATTTTAAAAGGTTACATTTATAGGAGTGTTGATGCGTTAAGTGTGGCAGACAATAAACAAATTCATCACATGTAAACAGAGAACAAGCAAGAGCTTTCTGTCCTGGCTACCATCTCTAGCTACCAGCCAGGCACACAGACGAATCAGAGCTACAACCAGGTTGCTCCTTTCTCTTCAGAAACAAAAGGTCTACAAAGCAACACAGTTCCTCAGATACACATCAGTACTTCGAGGTCCCTGGATTAGGCTCTGACAAACACACATGTGGTGCTTTGCACAGGCACAGGCATTGCTCAGGTTCAAGTGGCACTTTTATATCTGGTAGAGTTTCAAAGGTAGGCCATTACCTTCTGGTTCCTATAGTAGTAGTTAGAGGAAAAAAAAAAAGTAACACAGGCATGTTTGCTTTGGTCATTAAAGGAAGCAGCCCTGACTAAGTGGAACAAATTCAATGACAATTTTTATGGTGCTGATTTAGGAAGAATCACTGGTGTAATGCTGAACACCTGCAGTTACCATGGAGTATAAAAGGTTTATTCCTCTCCTGTGTGCAGAAGTTCTTGTTTACTGAATTTAACAACAGAAAAAAACCTGAAGTCCATCGAGTCGAGCACCAGCAATCTACAGCCTGAGGCAAGACAAATGCCATGTCTCTGGTCCACAGCAGCAAGAGTGACAATGTACCTATGCCAGCTACATTGCCATGGTGCTGGCAAGGTGAAGATGTATACAAAGGCATCAGAAACATGCCAGGATCCACCCAACACCGTTTGCATGACCCTGACCACAGGGCTATCACCTCAGGTTTCCTCTTCACAACAACAAAAAACCTGAATACCAGCTTTGAGAGAGGCCTGAGTGTTATTTCAGGGGGGAAGGAGAGAAGAAAGAGGGACACACAATCAAGCTGGCAAAGAAAACAAAAGTAAAAGACATGGCAAAGAAGTGAAAAGGGGAGACAACCAAAAGAAAGGGTATGGAAACCAGAGGCAGGGAGAGCAGAGACAGTAGAGAGGGACATAGGAAAAGGGACTGAGGAAAAAGAGCAAGACGTTGCCAGAACTCTGCACTGAGCTTTGGTTTGCTGTAGCCAAGAGTACCCATTAAAGACAATTTCCTATTAATGCAGAAGTTGAAAAACAGATTAAATGTATCTCATTCCTGAGAATCTCAAGACACTAACACATGTAATAGCAACCCCAGCACATCCTTCCATCAAAATGTCTGTATCTCAGGCGAACAGTAAGAGGCAAAGGAAGGAACATTCAAATATTTGCAGCTTGTACAACTATCAAAGATCCAGAAAAACTCTGGAGTGACACAGCATTATTGCAGTCAGGCTACATGCTAGTGAAATGCAAGTTATTATTCACAAATGAATGCACATGTAAAACCCCAGAGCAACTGGGAAAGAAACACCAGAAGACAACTATAAATTTCCAAAGCTGGTATGCAGATCAGAAAAACCTCAGAGGAAATGGACCTTATCTGTCCTCCAGGTTTTAAAAAGATAAATATCCCAGACTGCCAGCCTCTGCACAAACCACTGTACTCAATCTGCATGGAGGCAATGAGTGACCTCTGAAACCAAGCTGAGAATGTTCCTAACTACTATTTCCTTGACAGAAAAAGGCCTCATGGTTGGCACAACACTAGTCATCATTTGAAACTGCGACAAGGAGAAAACCACCAAGTGCTAAGACTTGGGTACAACGTCTGTCTTTGGAGGAGAAGCATTACCACCTCCCATAGACAAAAAAGTCCTCAAACCGACAGTGATGACCCTGAGCCATCTACCTACCTGTCCACGTCACTGCTACCACGTTCCTTACTAACAGCATGAAAATCCCACAGACTTTCCACACCCAAGGCAAACAGCAGTCAATGCCAAGTAGGGCAGGGTGAGGAGAGGAGCAGCTGCCCTTAGACAGCAGGTCCTTACCCTGCACATGTTCTCACACTGAGAAGCTGGGTTTGGCTGACCAGGGTATGCTACAGCTATAGACTGGGGAAGACAATGCTGCAGGAGCAAAGGGAAAGAGATGCTTCAGCCAGAAGCTGAAAACTCCGCTTTTGTTTGTTTTTACTAACACCCACTTCACTTTAGTGTCTAACATTTTGGAAAAAAATGAATTAATTAAAGATTCAACACATATGCTGCTTCATTTAAGATTCAGGAGCTAACAGTATATATCTCAGTCCTTCAGCATAATTGCAGAAGACCTGGGCTGACAGTCTTGATATTTTGAAGGTTAATGAAAACAGAATTTCCTTTTAGCCTTTTCAAGTTGTTTTTCTGCGTCGTAAAAGTAATATGCATAACCACAACTTGTTAAGAAAAAAATCCCTTCCAGATCACCTTTGGAACAAATTTAAACCTGTACAAACTCAAACTAAAAACAACAAGAAGTCCAGACGGATAGAAAATGGAACACTGTAATTCTAAAACCATACAACAACATACACCAACAATAGAATACATGATACGGACAAGTCAGACTAGTCTCTCCATGTGCTCTTAAATACCAACACTGTGTGTCTTGGTTATCACATTATTTTGTATTTGTACGTTTCAGTACTCAAAAAATGAGGTTTCATATAAACCTCCAATTAAGGACTAAGCAATGCCAGCAGCCTGGTGCCTTGGAAGCTAAAACATTTTTGTCATTAACACATTTTATAAAGCACATCTAAGTTCCCACTGTTAGCTGAATATAACATATGCTTGTTCTGTGCCTCAGTTATGCAACTATTCAAGGAGGAACTCCGCCTCCCCACTTCACACTGTCAAGCCTGGATCAGCAGGGACACTGTAAAAAAGCAGAATATTACAAGTTTTTAATGCCATATAATTTGACTGCCTGTGTGCCATTTTGTTTCATTTCTGTTTACAAGCCTCTGAGATTGGCTGGGATCTACTATCCCTTTCAGAACATTATCATTTGCTGCTGACCACTGTTTATAGTCATGCTGGTAAATAATTTAACCCTCCTGTTATAACCCATGCTTAGCACAAACAGAAATAATTTAAGTAAGTTTATAAAAGCAAACTGAACTCTAGATAGTGTATTTGGTCTGATAAAGTACAATCTGCAGAATGTTCTGGTCAGTTCTTTTTCCTAGGTTTAAGAAATGTCCTTTTCCCATGGCTAATACCCTCAACACAGTGTGAACAGATCTCAGATTCCACAAAAATCTACATTCTTCCAGTGTTTAATGTACTTCCCAAAACTAAACAGGTGGTATTTTAGTGGAATAAGCTTCTAAATACAAAACATACATTGAAGAGCTTTTTTAGAAGAAGTCAAATTTTCAGTAAGCACGATGCCAAAGAAAGTTTCGTAACAAGTACCACCATTTCTAGTTCAGTTTTGGAACACTCCAGACGAGGGCTAAGGCCTCAGCACAAAAGGAGGTAAGAAAGCACAAGAGCCAAATGAGCTAAAAGGATCCTAGAGAGACAAGAACAGGAACTGCAGTGTGACACTGGAGTGTTCTCCCTGCTCCCCAGGGAGCTACCACATTCAGCTTATGCTGAAATTTTTGAGTATTTTATTTCACTAAATGAAATGGCCCTTCTGGCCACCTTTACTTTGGCTAAACAAAATCAGATTGAGATCTGAGAATTTTAGCAGGGCTTGGATTACCATCGAGAGCATTCACTAAGTTATTACAAGCCTGTG
>WEKY01038457.1:0-14179 GCA_013390045.1 Picathartes gymnocephalus
GTGTAGACAAAGACTAAGAGGTGGTCATGCAATAAAAAAAGACAAATTCTCAAAAGAAGTCTCATTACCTTTAAGTAAATGGTCAAGATCATTACACTACAAGGACATACAAATCTTCATTGCCAGCTTAGGAACATATTCCAGTAATGTTTCCTGGAAAAGGGAATATGCACTTTCAAGAGACATAATGTGAAAGAATTCATAAAACATCTATGTTTTTTCAAGGCAGTTTTTACCTTTTTTAAAAAAAGAATGTAAAAAAATGTTCAAAAATTAATAGTGGTATTGTAGACTATTAATTTGCCAGTTCCTCTATTGATAAAAGTGAAAAATCAGCCCAATTAAGCACTGCAATATTTATGTTAAGTAATGTAATATTTTATTCACTGCGCATTGTGCTCAACCACTTTATCCACTAATTATTCCCTTTTAACCTTTCAGTAAGTATAGTATTTTTTAATAATGCCAACCTAACCTCAGTTGTTTCTCTGTAAGGTAAATAGTTACACCTTTCAACTAGACACTACTTAATCATGTCATTGCCATTTGATTTTAGGCTCACCTGATTGAGGACTATTAGACACATTGGGGCTTGCAGTGAGTGCCATCCCCGGACAAGGGAAATCAAGATTGATATTTTAAAAGTACCACCCTCTTCATATAGTTTTTCTGGTTTTCACAAGATTCTTAATGACCTCCAGAAAGTCCATAAATCTGATGGATTTGAAACCATTCAAGTCCACAGGAAAAACTTAACCAACCTCATTGAACTCAGATCAGACTCTGGATAAGAACAGTAACATCTTTTCCCAAACTGTTGTTTCTAAATTCAGCAACACGAAAAGAAATTAAAACTATTATACAAGCATATAACTATGACACTAAAATTACTTTTCTTTAAAAAATCTTACGGAAAAATAAAGAGGGTTTTTTGATAGCGTCTCTTTAACCAATGCTTTCACTTCACTGAGTTTCAATATGCTACACTTTGTTAACAGGCAGCTAGATCTTTTCCCTGTTATAGCAAATCAATAGAAAATGTATCATCGATTTCAGGTAGAAGTGAGAAATAGCAGGGAGTCAAGTCATAAAAGGGCGAAAAAGAGATTTAAACACATTTGTTTTATTGATTACTTTTGCCTATATCTTCAAACCCATAAACAACTTGATTATAAAAAAAGGGGCCTCCATTTTCTCCTTGTGTTGGACAGAAAAACAAAGAGTGCATGGAAAAAAACTGCATGAGGCAGTTACAGAAAGGAAAGGGAAGTGAAATGTTGATAGAACTCTCAGGTGCAGCTGAGAAATGACTACCAGTAAGTTAGTGAAACAACTCATGAGAAGATATATTTTCTTTATCAGCATTGCCTAGCATATATCTCTTCTGCATGAAAAATTACTGATAATATCATAGTATTTCAGTAGTTTAAGTAATCTAAATATTAAGGAACATAACCAACTTCTCTACACACACTTGGATCAGTAGAAATAAATGGCTGAAGAGATGCATTTTTCCAGAGTAGAGAGTGTACACATAATTTCAAGGCTTTGCCATAAAATAAAGGATTCTGTGTCACAAAATGACCTGCTAAACTTAGGGGACAAGATTCTTGCTCTGGTATTGCTTAGAAAGGTAAGACAAGGCATCAAATACATCCCTAATAGCAAAGGTTGGGGTTGAAAACCTTAGTCCATAAGTTCTTGCTGTTGTGGTGCCCAATCACCTGTCCTAGGCACAGCCACAGTTGTACAGCTGTGTCTGCTTATGTCTGAGCTGAGTCTATCCTGAACAAATAACACTGGAAAGTGTGAGAATGCAGGAGAGATTAAATCCAGAATGTGCCATAGGAGTATCCAGTCTTTCCCTGTGCTCCACAAACGACACATAGCAAAACCTTAAGCACAAAAGACCAGAACTTCCAAAATACATGCACAGGAAGATACTCTGAAGAATCCCACCCTGGACTGTTCTCCTCAATAACTGAAACAACTGGCAGTATTACTTCGCTTGTTTGCTACATTCTCGTCTGCTGCACTCCATGTAACCTTGCTTCTATTGTGCCATGATGTAGAGAATAATATGGTGGGGATCATAAAGCAGAAAAGCAAAAGTGACTTACTCCACTTGGCATGGCTGAGGGAATAAGTAGGTATCAGGTAGGTTTTATGTTCCCATAGATTCTGAAGCTACCTGAAGGCAGCTCACTCCAGCACTAACTTGAGCAGTGACAAGTCTTCAGATTTACAGCACCCAATGATGATTCTCCAGACACTGTTGTAGCCGCTAGAAATTCCCAAAGCACAGCCAGATATTGCCTATATACCTTCCTTTTCTGAGAATATCAGCGGGGCAAATTGATATGAAATAGAACCACAAAATCACTAATCTGGCCCTAGGCCCAAACACACCTATTATCATTTCGGCAGTGCTTCCAGTCATTTGTTTTCGTGTTATTCCACATGACTTTTGCATAAAAGAAAAGTTTCAGCCGTCTGCCTTTTTATGCAATACATTGCTGGTCCTCTATCTGAACAGGCCTAAGAGTGCCAGCACAGAAATATACTCAATGTCACAGGTCAGAGGAAAGAACGAAGCCCAGTGTTGTGCACACATGATATGCACAGAGGCACCTACGGTGCATGATGAGCATAATTTTGTGACATAGGCTGAACAATGAGGCAATTACAGCAGCCATCCTGCATTTCACAATCACCACTTCAGAAAACACTTTGTATACACAGTTATGCTGTTTGGGAAAGAACTTACTCTCAGAAGAGATAAGAGCTGATTGATTGAATTCTCTACTGAGAGTATTTTAACCAAGCATGCTTTATTACAGTTTTCTGCACTTTAGTTCGTGTTTATGAACATGCAATGCTGAACACGCCTTGATAGACAATGATGATGTCTCTGCCTGACATGACTGTTATGATACTATGACTATATTAGCACATAAATATTATTCCATTAAATTTTTTGGATCATATTCAATTCTGAAGCTACTCGAATGGTTTCACTAAGCAAAGATACAAAATAGAGTTTTGCAGTCTAGTGTGATGTTAGTACAAAATTAAGTAAAAAACCTTGAAAATGGGTTGTTTTCTAGTGCTGAAATCAATCTACTTGTAAAATGTAACTTGAATTTAAACTTATCTTAATAATCAAATTCACTTTAAGTTAATTATATTTAAATCCACTTAATATTCTGTAATAAATGTTATACTTGTAATGGATAGGATCAGCACATTAAAACAATCATTTTTTTTATTAGTGAGATGAGGCCAATTTAAAAGAAAATTAATCTGTGAATGGAATAAGGATTGAATTCCAATAGTCTAATATTTCAGACACAATACACTCTTACCAAGGGCACCTCCATCCGTATGCAGCATATTATTCTAGAATACAAAGTACACTGACTTGGAGAGTCTTGTATTCTGTTACTATGGTCCCCAAACACTTGCTTTGGCCATCTATAGAATAATTACTGTCTACATTAATGGGTATTTTAACATTAAAAAAACCAGAAGACAAAACTGAAATTTCAAACCTGAGAAGTTCATTTTGGAAACAATGGTTTTTAATTTCAAAAAGTTCCACTAGAAAATGACAGCCACCTCTGGGCCTCCATGTAACTTATGTCCACACTTTCAAGTAAAGCTTGTGTTTACTATTATATTTGCAGCATACAATGAACCTGAAGTTGCAGTTTCATCAGCAAAGACATTTTTAGGCTATTTTTTATGCAGTAATTCATACTTTTTTTTTTTTTTTCCTGGCAAATTTCCAGACTCTCTGGAAATTGCTAAAATAATTCAATTCATCATTCTTGCTAACACATGAATTCTCTCAGTAAAGAGAGATCGCAATGTTAAGTAGATATTCCACATATAGGAATCTGCATTTTTACTATCCAGCTATCCAGCAGTCTGGTATTTCACCTGTTCTTAGAGTTGGTATTATATATAAAATTATACATTATAAACCTTACTTAAATGTTACAGTTGCACAATTGAGCAGAATTAAGGCTGCCATACTCAAATAATTCAGTTTCTTACTGCACATGTATTATAATCATTGAAAAAAATTAAAATGAGAGTTCATTAAATGGCCAAGTAGACATCTCCATAATACAGGATTTCTTGTCTATACTTTCAACATCAAAGAACATTATTTCTTCCCTTGAAACCCTCTGTCTCACTCAGTCTGACCTCTTGCTCATCTTCAGTCCTGTCATTGAACAAAGTCATATTCACCGAGTCACCCAGAAGACACTGTTCTCCTACTGATGAATTCCAACCCAAAGCCCTTAGCTGGATTTTGGTTAAGAATTTTATTTCACAAAAGAAAATATTACTTTCATTCAGAGCAAATTGGCAGCACAAGATGTCTGCTTGTCTGAAAGAGAATATATGGCCGATTTTTATACTAAATCCAGAATTTAAGTGACACGAAGAACTCCTCCAAAACATTGGAAAATATTGGGCCTTTCTTTTTGTCTTACAGCTTTAAATGCACATTTCTTCTAAGAATGCTTAAACCTAAATGATCAGGTTTAAGTATCTGGGGTGGAAGGCAAGGTACCTATATACTTTACATGTGAAGTTCATCCTTCACACCTTAACATATAAACACAAATATGTATTAAGTTAGAACAAGCATGATTCTTGTTTCTTACTGATTAACGCACTCGGGGGAGGAGTTGTACAGCAGTCATTTCTGAGTCTGTTGTTTAAATTAGTTAAAACTAACCAGGAATTTCTTGTTTCAGACGTCAATTTATTTAATTGTAAAGACTATATTAGTGCTTGTTATATGCATATAAAATACTTACTAATTCCATCCTATTCATTTTCTTTTCCATCCCTCTTCCCTTTTAATCTTACTCACAGGTAAAGCCACCACATAGCCCACATAATGCAATTTGTCTATTCACCATAAATAGAAGTTTTATATCATGCATCTTAATTCCCATACAAATACAAAGGAGAGGAAATTAGGACTCATTTTGACTTCTCTCCTCTTATATATAGCCAGTAATAGAGCTTAGTTAATAAAACATGACTACTATTAGGGCACTGGACAACTACAAATTATCCCAAACTGATTTAATTAAAGCTTTGTAGAGTCACATAATTGCAGTTCTCCAACTAGCATCCAAATATTGTTTTGATGTGCTTCTTCAGTAGTACTTACTTGGTCATTTAAAAGGGGGTTACTATAAATGTTTCCACGACAGCCAATACATGAGCATTACAAAGATAATCAAATTACTGAGTGCAATGTTCTACCTGTTCATCACTGGTGTTTCTGCCACTTTTCTGACTCTTTTTTCTTTATTCTTACAGTCTTTAAAATGTCAACAAGAGGCACATTTCTGTCTATGCCTGAACAACTGCTCTATATTAGAGAGAATATATTACTTGGATAGCAGAAATAGAGCTAGAACATGTTTCTCCGGAATTCACTTTAAACCAGATCTTTTATGGTAGGTTCTCACCAGTTCTTTTCCTTACTTGATGTGTTTATACTGTGTTTAATTAGTAACTGTTACATTAGTGCTGATATATTATAGATCACTTTTATTGCTGAAAAACATTGCTGAAAAAATCAATTAATAAATAATCACAAGATTTAGTTACATGTTAGACACCTTCTTAAAAAAAGGCAAACAAGGCCCTCTTATTTTCACTACTTTTACTCACACACAATTCACGTGGGTATTTTGAGGTCTATTTCTGAATTGTAGTATTTTTGGTATAGATAACGGCAGTGTGATTTCTGCAAAGTCATAGATTATGTCTGCATGCAAAAGAAAATGTGAGCAGTAGTTACTGTGGCTCCCTACTGCTGAGGTGACAGAGGCACAAATACTCTAACCAGATCCCATGACTTGGGAGATTTCATGGTTAGGGCCAAGATTAGAGAAGCTTCTTGCAGTCTCCCTGCAAGGCTTCTCAGCCTATGGAAAGTTATCTCTTCCTTACCACAGGCACCAATCATACTGCCAGAAGTAACCTGCAGCATATCAAGAGCATCTGCAGAGTTCTGGGGTGGAAGGATGTGGGCCTAGGTGTTGTTCTCCTTAAACACCTCACTGAGGCAGGAAAGGCTTAAGCAGAGGGACAAAAGCCAGTGGTCAGTACCCAACTATGTGGTCACGTCGCAAGCACAGCTTTGGCTTTTGTGACTATGGGACCATCTTTGAAGAAGTGTAACTGAGCAGGGGTGAGCTGGATCTAAAGGAATGAAACAGCCAAGAGGGGTGTTTCAACCTCATCCCAAGGTGCATCAAACACAGCTCAACCAGTCAGAAGAGGTGGTTATCACTGTCTATGCAACTTTGGTGGAGCCTCATCTGGAGTACCCTGCATAGCTGTGGCCCCACAATTTAAGAAGGACACTCAGGTCTTTGGATGTGTCCAGAGTAGAGCAGCAAAGCTGCTGAAAGGGCTGGAAGGTATGTCTCATGAATAGCAGCTCCAGGCTTGCCTAGCTTGGAGAGAAAGAGGCTGAGGGGTGACTTCTTTGCTCTCTATAGATTCTTGAGGAGAGAAAGTGGAGACGGTGCTCATCTCTTCTACCTGGGATCCAGTGATAATGATAGGCAACAATGGGATATATGGGAATGGCCAAAGTTGCCTAGTTCAGATAGCTGGAGAAAGCTTCAAAGTCACAGTCCTTGATACTCATGGATGGCTTTAAACAACCATGATATCTGCTAGAAGGACAACACAACTGGATGGAAGCAATGCAGGAAGATTTTGGAATGTATGTAAGACAAATTATTGATGCAGGAAACCAATGAACTGAATGGGAGGGAGTTTTTTTGGGGGGGCCTGATAACCACAAACAAGGAAAATTTGATTCAAGTTATGAAGATAAAAGGGCAACCTTGGCTGTGCCAGCCACGAGACTGTGGAATTTAGGATCCTGATAGGAATGAGCAAGACAAAACAACAGAATTACAAACCTGGACATCAGAAGGGATGCTTGTAGCCCCTCCAGAGGCCTGTTTGGTAGAATAATTGGAGAAACTGTCCCAGAAGGCCAAAAGGCCCAGAACAGCTTGCTGATCTTCAAGGACAACCTTTTTAGAGTACAAAGCCAGTCCATGTTAATGTGTAAAGTAGGAAAATAATACTTCACATTTATTTCGCACTTGGAAGACTACACCTAGACTGCTGCATCCAGTTTTCTACCCCCCAGAACTGGAAGGACCTGGATGTACTGTCTTAGCAGTCAGGTGTCCCTGGCCACCAACATGGACATGGAACTGGATCACTTGACACTCCAGGGGAGACTTCAGCTCAGAGAAAGGAAAGCACAGGGAAGACCTTACTGTCTACAGCTACCTGATCAGAGGACTCAGAGGCAATGCAGCTGGACTCTTCTTCAAGGTGCCTGGAGATAGGTCAAGATGCTATGGACAGGAGTTGAAACTCACTAAGTTTTTATTAGATACAAAGCATTAAAATTGCTGTGAGGATGTTTAAATACTGGCTCAGATTGCATGGAGAGCTTGTGGTATTTCCGTCCTTGTAAGTACTCAAGATTCTACTGGCTGTTACTCTGAGCTATCAGGTCTAATGAAAACCTGCTGTGAGAAGGCAGCTGAATGAATTGACCTCTGGAGCACCCTGTCAGCCCAAGTTACAGTTATGTTTTTCAATGTCTTTATGAATCTAAGCCTTGAAAAGAGCATGGGAGTGAAAGGTGAAGTATTGTTCATGTTATAAAGTTACTCAGAGTAATAATGTCAAGGCTCAGCTGTGATGACATGTGGAAGTACCTTATGAGTGGTTTGCCAATAAAATAAATCACGAAAAATGTAATACAAACAAATGTAAATAGTTTCATATTGTGGAAGAAAAAGAATTCTAAAAATATCTAGGACAAAAGGGTTTGATATGACCATTACCAGTTAAAGACATTGGGCTTATGACAGCTATTTCCACCAAAATACCAAACCAATGAATAGTGTAACTCAGAAATACATACCACATGCTAGGAATTATTATGAATCTATTAAAAAAAATCACAAAGAGTCTTAGAGGACATTGTTCACTGCGTCAAAATTCACAAGCCATGCTCACGTTTAGATCTGTGTGCAGATTGGCTCATTATTCTCTGAAAAAAAAAAAAACCCACAAAAACAATGAAAGATATTTGATGAGAAGTAAGCAAAGAATTTTATACTGTGAGCAATTGATCAAGAAGGCATTTTCAATAAAGACAAGATATAATGTCAGGGGAGATGATACTATAGAGATTCAAAAAATGACTGGCTTAGATATGGTGGATTGAAACAGACTATTCTTCATCTTATCAAAAGGAAGAAACAAGAACATCAAATAAGGTCAACTGAAGCCAGTTTCATAACAAGCAAAAGGGGTACTTTGTGGAATGAGGCACAGAATTGTAAAACTAATTGATAAATAGTGCTGTGAATGCTAAAAGTTACACGGATTTAGCAGGAAAACAAGACCAGTTAATGGAATCTGATGGTTATTGAATATATAAAAATGACCCTGCCACTGAATGTGTTAAGGAAATGCTCTTCTTTAGGCTTTTGGTTTAGGTAATAATACTGGACGTGGGGGACATAGGATTTCACAGATCTAGTCTGACCTGGGACAGCTACACTGAGTTTTGTGGTACAGTTCATCTGCATGTCATAATCATAGAACTGTAGAATGTTTTGGGTTGGAAAGGACCTCACAGATCATCTAGTTCCAACTCCCCTGCCATGGGCAGGGACACTATACCAGACCAGGTTGCTCAGGGCCTCATCCAGCTTTGCCTTGAATACCTCCAGAGACAGGGCGTCCACAGGTTCTTTGAGGAACCTGTTTCAGTGCCTCACCACCCTTACAGTAAAGAATTTCTTCCTAATATCTAACCTAAACCTACCCTTTTTCAGTTTAAGTTGATCCCAGCTTGTCTTTGTAAAAGGTCCATCTCCAGGTCCCTCTCCAGATTTTGTGTAGGTTCCCTTTAGGCACTGGAAAGCTTAAACTTCCTCTAAGGTGTGCTTGACCCATATGCCACAAGTAAGCCTATCAGATAATATATAAAAAATGAAGGCAGTTCAGTCAACAGCAATTACAGTATTTACTTTTCTTTTTATATTGCAACATAGTGAATAACAAGGGAAAATTTCAGATATGTATTTTGTGCTGGATCACCAAGGGATGTTTACAAAATCACTGTAATTTAAAATAAAGGACTGTGGTACTCTGGTTTGATCTACTAAAAAAAATCCTACTTATTTTACAACTAAAAATTCCCCATGCTTTTTAAGATAGAAGGGAATAATTTCCTTGTAATGCATGCAAGGATAAATAAGAGCTGACAGATGGTATAATATACAATAAAAGTTTCTATTAGGTTCACAATACATATTACACAAACACAGTCCTTATGCTCATATATTCCCAATGGCCTTGGCCTAGGTCTTAGCGAAATCAACAAGACTACTTCCATTAAATCTGCTGTGTAGCATAAGAAATTTAACTGTTCTTCAGTCATTTCACATTTTTAATAAAAAAATGAACAAAAATTTACTGCTTGTATAGAGTATTGAGATGCATTGATTTTAATAATTTATGATCCCTCTGTGTTTATGTGCTGCAGCCTGAAACCACACGATTAAGCTGACTATATACATAATTAAGACAGCAAGAATATATAAAAGAAATGTAGCAATATCAAAAGAAAATGGTGTTTTCCTTTTAGTTTGACTCTTTGGGCATGCATTCACTCCATGATGCCCAGAGGAAACTCAAAGCTGTGAATCAATAAAAGAACAAAGAAATTAGGTAAAGTCAACCATGACAAAAATAATAAAGACAAAAAAAGGTATAGTTTTAGTTTTTGATGTTCTAACTCTGAGAATATCAATTGCCTAGAGAATTTAACCTATTAGTACCAAAGATTCTATTCTTTTGGGGTTCTGTTGTAGCTAGTTACCTGTAAACTAAATTTGATTAAGCAATGAAAACTTGGAAAATTTTGTGCATGACAAAATGAGACATGAAACTGTCATTTGTCTTCTTATGTCAAAAGAAACCCTAGTCCCACCAGGACTTATAGCCCTGAAAGACAATAAAAAATGTTTCTATAAATACATTCACAACAAAAGGAGGGCTAAGGATAATCCCCAGCCTTTGCTGAACGTGGAGGGGGAACAGTGACAAAGGAGGAAAAGGCTGAGATACTTAATGCCTTTTTTGCCTCAGTCTTTAATACTAAGACCAGCTGCTCTCTGGATACCCAGCCCTCTGACCCAGAAGAAAGGGATGAGAGCAGAATGAAGAGCCCATAATCCAAGATAAAATGATCAGTGACCTTCTGCACCATTTAGGCACACACAATTCCATGGGTCTGAATGGAATTATAGAAATATAGAATCATTATGGTTTGAAGAGATGAAGTCCAACTATTGAACCTTTCATAAACTCAGACAGTGTGGATTTATGAAAGGCAGGTCCTACCTGAATAACCTGGTCCCTTGTATGACAAGATGACCCACTTAGTGGGGGAGGAAAAGGCTGTCTTTCTGGAGATTAGTAAAACACGTTACACCATTTCCCACAGAATTCTCCTGAAGAAAGTGGAGTGGTGGTGAATAAAGTTACAACCAGTTGGCAGACAGTCACAGGTGGTGTTCCCCAGGGCTCGGTACTGAGGACAGCCTTGTTTAATAGCTTTACCAACAATCCAGACAAGGGGATTGAAAGCACCTTCAGTCAGTTTGCAGATGCCACCAAGTTATCTGCTAGAGGACAGGAAGGCTCTGCAGAAGGATCTGGACAGGCTGGATCTATGGGCTGAGGGTAACGATATGAAGTCCAACAAGGCCAAGTGCTGGGTCTTGCACTTGGGTCCCAACAACCCCATGCAGGCTGGTAGAAGAGTAGTTGGAAAGCTGCCCAGCAGAAGAGGACCTGGGGGTGCTGCTCAACAGACTCTGAATATGAGCCAGCGGGTGCCCAGGTGTCCAAGAGGGCCAATGGCATCCTGGCCTGCATCTGCAATCGTGTGCCCAGCAGGACCAAGGCAGTGATTGCCCCCTGTACTTGGCACTGGTGATGCTGTGGCTCAGGGAACTGAGTGGTTTAGCCTGGAGAAATCAAGGTTCAGGTGGGACTTCACCACCCTCTACAACTACCTGTCAGGAGGTTGTACTGAGGTGGGGGTCTGTCCTTTCTCCCAGGTAACAAACAACAGAACAAGAAGAAATCACCTCAAGTTGGGTCAGGGGAGGTTTAGATTTGATATTAAAAATAATTTCTTCATGGAAAAGGAGGTCAAGCACTGGAACAGCCTGCTCAGGGAAGTGGTTGAGTTAGTGTCTCTGGATATATTTAAAAGATACGTAGATGTCGCATGTGGGGACAATGGTTTAGTGGTGGACTTAGCAGTGTAGGTTGACAGTTGGACTCGGTGATCTTAAAGGTCTTTCCTAATCCAAACAAATCTATGATTCTATAACTGATAACTGTGACAGAAAAAGAAAGATTTTTTAAGCATTTTTTTCTTTTTTTTTCCAAGAAAATTGCTTCCTTTTTAAAAACAAGCACAGAAACAAAAAAAGCAGCATATCCCAGGGGAAAAAAAAGAATATTTTATTGTTTCAAACACCTTTAAAGTTTGGTTATATTATAATCATTCAGTTGATATGCTGAATAAATGAGAAATTAAAAAATGTTGTCTTCACTAAGTCTTTCAACAGGTGAGAGACAACAAAATTACAGATTTTTCCTTTTATTTATCTTTTTCCTCAGTTTTTTTTTCAAAAAGCAGGAGAACTATTAGGAAAATGAAATGGTTTAATCTGAGAAGTTTAACAACATGAAACTTCTAACTCTGTCAGAACACAGCTATTGTTTTTGCTGTAGTGTGCAGTTAGCTGTGGATATGAAAAACCTTAATGAAAAACTGTTTCCTTGTAGTCAAACAAAATGAACTCCCAAGGGCATCCCTTACGTGTCATCCACATTGTGCTTTTTGATCTGATCAAATTGAATCTTTCATGCTTGCTGAATACACAGGTGGTGTCTTATAAAGTTGCCTGCTCCTTGGATTTTCCATAGCCATTTCTAAAATTTATGTTCTCAGTGCCCCCTGGGGCAAACACACCTACACCTACACTAAATTATTTTTGAAACTCAAAGTATTTTTATCAGAATCTAACTCTTTTTACCTTTTTGAACTTTTTTCCCCCAAATTTTTCAAATCACGATTCCTGTGGATTTTATAGACTAGCAAGGAGAACTTGGGAGGCCAGTAGTTTTAATGACATATAATTCTAGCCCACTTATCTGAGCATTAAGTGCAAGCTCATGTAGTACATAGAAGAGAAAGTGTATGACAAAACTGTGATGCCAGAGAGAAGGGAATGTTAGAAAGGTGGGATTTGTCAAAAGTGGTGGTTGAGAGTACTTTTTTTCCTTTTTTGTTTCACCGCTAAACAAAATAGGTGAGTGATTACAAATACAATGGTTATGAGGTCAGAGAGGGAGGAATAGTAGTTATTTTTACAAATATTACTTGGAAGTACAAAAGATAAAACAGGAAAAGTAAAAGCTTACATATTATGATAACTATAGACAATGCTATACTGTACTTTGAAATTCTCAGAAAGAGAATTGCTAAACATTTTTCAGAGGTCCTGCCAGTGTTTTAGAAAGTGCTGTGATAGGCTTTCAGGGGGTGGAGGGTGAGGGGGCATAGGGAGGAGTGGTTTATATTTTAAATTAAGTATGACAAACAATTGTAAAAAGATTTTGGGAAGAAAGTAACACCGAAGAAGTTCAGACAGCCCTCTTTCTGATTCCCACTGTTTAGGTTTTCAGATTAACCTTTCAGGAGACCCTGCCTTTTTGGTTACTGCACTTAATTTAGAAAGCTCCAACTCAAGGACCACAGGCCTCAAAACATCTCTTAAAAGTTGAGAAATTTCAAGGATTTAGCAATAGGATAATGATGGTTCTTGGATAATGAGCCAACACTGCTGGAAGAACTGAAGTGGAAGGAAAGGAAACTCCAGTAAAACAAAGATAGAGCATATCTCTTTGGATGAGTTATTTCACACTGCATTTCTATAGTTTTAACAACCAATAGTTAAAGAATCGAAATACATAGCTTTGCAGTTAAAAAAAAATTATTTAACCACGCCTTTAAGAGCCATCCACTTGAGCTTGGAATAAACCCACCATGGTGTGACTGAAGCATACAATCCAAAAAGTAATTTATTCATGGCTTCCTGATCTCATGGTATGAGGAGTTAATCTTCACATTACTGCAGTGGTCAACCCCCCTTATTAGTAAACATTATTTTTCTCCTCAAACATGTCTGACTGCTTTCTCTCATTTTTATTTTTCATAAATTTCAGATTAAAGCTGTATTTCCAGATTTTCCTTCTGAAAATTATTATAAATCAGGAAAACAATTCCCAAATTATCCTCCGTATTTCTTTGCTTTAAATAGCAGACTAAAAATGCTTAAATAGCAGGTTCTAATTGAGAGCTATCTTTTCTAAACACAATAGCTTTCTCTGTATCTTCTGTATGTTTCTACACTCCTTTATAATATTGACTTCAGCTCTGTGTACACATTTAAATGAAAAATAGTGTTTCCTGTCTCTACTGTACACACTTTTGTTTAACCTTTCAAGGATGGCAATAAATGTGCCTGCACTTATTGTAATCTCAGACTGCTAAATATTTTCCAGGAGTACTGCTTGCAAAGGCATGGCCATGGGTTCTGTGCATATCGCCTACCCACAAAACATAATTATATGCATACTTTTTTTTTTTTTTTTAACATAAAAGTGAGACACTGACTTAAATTTTTAGTTTCTTTAATAGTACTGAAACCAATTCACATCAGTGCATGGTTTGGGGGTTTTCTACTACTAGCAATTAAGAACTGCCTTAGCTAGTGAAAACACTGCAATTCCTTTTCACTCACAGATTATTTGTAGCGGTAATATATAAGGACATAGGTTTTAAGGCTAATGGCGTAATAACTCACCTTTTTGTAGCTTCTTAAGATTAATTTAACTCAGTTCTCTTTGGGAGTTGTAGTTGGATATATTATTGCTTAGGCCACTACATCATTTTAAAAACAAACAAACAAAACCCCCTAAAAAAAGAAAAAAAAAAAAAAAA